>WAAE01011195.1:0-18977 GCA_013400495.1 Nicator chloris | reverse complement strand
CGGCGCTGCCGCCAGCAGATGGCGCGCAGCCGCCGCCGGCCGAGCCGGGGCGCGCCCGGCCCGCGCTATTTATACCCCGCCGTGTGACCGGGAGCGTCCCAGCTACAGCTCAGTTTTTCCACTCGCCCCATTAAAAAAATCTGCGTCTTGCCTTTCCTTGGAAGGCAGCGGAAGAAACGCGGGATTGCCGGGCTTTGACACAAGCCCCATTTCTATGTGCTCGTCCCCATCCTCCAACCCGTCCCGGTTTCTTGGATGCAGGGAATCTTTCGGTACTTCTGCTCCCTGCTTATTTGGCGTAGAGCCAACGCTTCTTAATATAGACTGAGGCACGATCGTCTGAAAAAACCATCTCTCTGTGCAGATCTGTTTTCAATATTCTGTCTAAAACAGAAGGCTGTACTGGGAAGCAGCAAGTTTTCTAACCCACAAATAAGATTCAGGGACAGGTTTTTGAAATTTTGGCACATTCCAAAACAGGGGCTGGAAGTTTTACTGCAAAACTATAATGTAATAAATTTGTCTCAAATCTCATCTCCATTTATAATCACTTATGAATAACAATTTCAATCAGCAATAGCTAAAATCATATGCTCGAGCAATGCTAGAACACTATGTAAAAACAGGACTGGCCTGGGCATATGCTGGATGTGTGAACACACAGTTGTTACAAAGGAGAGAACACACAAGAAATGGTAGAATGCATACAAGTGAGGACAAATGGAGGCTTGACTAGGAAGGGAGGGGTTTTAGGCCTCTTATCTTTTTTTGGTTTTAATATTGACATCACTGTTACACTTTCTATGAAAATGGCATGAAACCTACATGTTATGTGAGTTCTTTTGCCCCCACACTATTGACTGAAAATTGTAATTGGTTTTAAGACGTGAATCACAAAACCATAAATATCATGATGCCTAAACGAGTGTAATAATAAATATAGGGTACAGCTATGTGCATTGGCTCCTAATACAAGTTTCGCAACATTCTGGGCATTCCTGAAAAAGAACAAGGTAAGTTATGTTCTAAAAATACTTCAAGCACACATATTTTCTATCAGTACATCATTGGAGTCTGATGTCTTTCCGAAAAAAACCACTCATCCCATTTCAATGTAAAAGCTCATCACATCATCTTGGGAGGAAGGAAACTTACCTCCACTCCGCCTTGTTATGCAGGAATGAGTTACACTGGTCTGGAAGGTTGCTGTCATTTGACATAGATTCCAGGATTGAAATAATCTGCTTGAAAGATGGTCTTTTCTGAAGAAAAAGGAAAACCAAAACAGAGCATTTGTGTTTATATAAAACTACTAAAACTATCTGCAGGAATTTTTCAACTGAAACCCCGCAATTAACAGGAATTGCCACATTTCTTTCTGACCACAGCATCATACAAGACGACTATAAGTCTGTAAATGGTTTCTTTTTGATCTTCCATTAAAGAAAAGTGTGAGAAGAGTCACACAGGCTAGAAGGACTCAAGCCTTAGCTTAGCCTCCCATGTCTACCAGTTAAACAGTATTAAACATTAGAATCATCAATAATCATCTAGATTCTTAATTTGAAAGAATAATTTTTCTCAAGCTAACAGGGAAAATGCTTCCAAATAGAGAAGGCTGGACCATCAGCAACTGGTAATTACACAGATGGCCTTTTACAGGTATTAACATAAACTCTTTGGTGTGTGAACAAGCCATTTAGCTGCCTATCAAAAGCAGGTTTCTGGCTGCAGTTCCCCTCTTGCAGAGGAGATACTTTCAGAAAAACTCTCACTTAGCTACTTCAGGAGCAGCCAGGGAAGAAGTGAAGACTGAGGCTAGGGAAGGATGTCTTGCTTGGCAGCTAAGCTCACGTTAGTGAACTCTGTGCTCTTCTGTCCTGGGCTCATTTGCTGAACTTTCTGTTCAAGGGCTCTTCATCCAAGACCTACTGTGCTCACAAGTCAAAAAGACCAGTTAAAACTTTTCTGATTTTTTTGTTGTTTTTTTTTTTTTTTAAACTTTTCCCTTAGCCCCAAGGGGAAGCTATGAAGTAGGATAATAACTGAAAACTGAAAAAGCCAGTTAAATGTGTTTCTTGAAAGAGCGCTGACTCTGTTAGTCTGTTTGACAGACCCCAGACAAGGTTGAGACAAAAGGTTGAAACAAAATGTAGAGACATAATAAGGGGATGATGCACATTCTCTCTCTACTGTGCCTTTAATTATACCATTTCTGCTAAAATTACAGATGCCGCAATTAAAACGTGCATTTTAATTTGGGAGCACAAAAACAATTAGGAACAATGCTGAGGTGTCTCTCTCAGGAAGATCCAAGTGATTTCCACATTATAAAAGACAGACAATTTCTTTATTTTAAATGTCAAACAGCATGAAAAAGTGTCAAATGCATAACAAAAAAAGAGACAAGCTCTCTTATACTGTAATGCTGCACTATTCGGCTGTAACTGGAGGCTTTGTCTGTCATTTTTTGGTCCACCTCCATGATTTCAGGCAATGGGCAGTTCAGTGAGCTACTCAGATTTCCTTTGCCACAGACATGCTTGTCCCAGCCACAAGGGCTTACACAATTTGTTCCCCAGCCCAGCATGCAGAAAGCAGCCAACTGGGCATGCAGAGCTTCACAGCAACAGGTACCTGTTAAGCAGCACATTGCTTGCATTGGTGACACAGTTCCTTGTATGGAAACCCAGCAGGGTCACCCTGCCTTTACAGGGGGCTGGGGAGGCAGCCGTCCTCCCCTCCCCTCCACCTGCATGATGGTGCTGGACCTGCCACAGCTGAGCAGATCCTCTGAACACACTGTGGGAAGAGCCCAAACTGTCCCGGTCAGGAGTGCGCTGTACTCGGGACACAGAGCACTAAATCCATCCGTGGCACCACCACCACCAACTCCAGTGCAGTTTTGGGGCAGAAGAACCTTTGACCAGCCTTCACACCCTTTTTGTTGCTACAGCTACATCTCTTGTAACCACACCAGTGGATGTGAACTGCTGAAGGGATTCAAGGGCCTCCCAAATGGTGAGGAAGCTGCCAGACAGGAGACAGTGGCTCCCTGCAATTTACCAGGGTACTGCAACTCCTATGCATTTTCCAACAGACAGGTACACAATGTGCCTGCCTATACTAAAGAGATTCTATTTTCAGGAGGACACCAAGGGCAAACCTTGCCATGCTGCATTATCTACAATATTCTATGGACTATTCAGAATAATTTACAAAACATGTCTATGAGTTTTGCTTACTCCTTTTTTCTCAGGTGTATATAGGGCAGGGCTGACACTAAGTGAGCACAGTCAACTCTATTGTCAGGCTTGCCTGGAGTAACCAGAGTGGAGACAATGACAGAGAACAGGGCTTTTACTAAGGGCAGGCAAAAGGATCAACCAACTGATTTGTGAGAAGCAGCAACAATTACTTGGTGGGTCCTGCACTACAGGCAAAGGAGTTGCTGAGTTGGTGCAACTGGAGCTGGAATAAATGCAGAGTCACACAGTACTGTCAAAGTGCTGTACATCTCTGGCTGTGCAAATTCTGTAAACAGCCAGCAGTTACCCTGCCAGATTTACAGGTAACAGCTTTGCATGGAGACAAACCCTGACAGGAAGGCACAAGCCTACACTGTCACGTGGGTTTTGTTGGTTTCTTGCCCCTAGTAAAGGATAATTTCAGATTTAATAAATGCACTCAAAATGCAGAGTGGTACCTTGGTTAAAACTGGCAAGAAGTGATTTGTAAAACTGGGAGCCTGAGCTGAGAAACTTAAAAAAAAAAAAAGTCTTCTTTTCAGTGGATTACTGCTTAGCACTTTCTAGAAAGCCCTTATAAGGGATTCTTAAAATATCAAGGCATGAGTCGCCTTTGAAAACTGTTTCCCTTTATATCTGTGATGTCTCATACTGAAATCTTTAAAATATATGCCCCTCTAGAAATAATTCTGGCTAATGTTTTTTCATTGTTTCCTTCCACTCAGTATTTCTTGCTGAATAGGTCTGGATAAAACCAGGATATTTAATCCATATGTCTTTAATTTTTTGTTTCTTCTCTGTTCCCAGATTTCTGATTTCCATTAAAACACTCCGTAATTTATAAACATCTTTGATGTAGAGCGAAACTGAAGGAACAGATGAAATGAGAAAGAATTATTCACCCACGTCTCAAAAGCAAGTAACCCCAGTAAACAAAGACATCAGTGATGAGCAACCTTGTTTCTACAATTACCTAATACCAAAGCAAAAGCAACTTGTTTGGTAGAAATTTTAAGGTGTGAACTGTTTGTTTCAACCAGCAGTTTAAACTGCATAAGGACTACCATTCCAATCACGTGGAACACTACAGATATTTCTCCATGTGTGAAGAAATTCTTAAGAATTCAAAGCAACATTATTAACTCTGTTCCCATGAAGAAAATATGGTGTTAGCAGTGTCTGACACTCCAGCTGCTCTGCAACAGCTCTCCAAGGGTATTCCTTAGCCCCAACACAAATGCATATCCCTCATTTCTCAGGGGTAAGCTACCAAAAGTTACCTCATGCTTTCTGTGGGCTAGAAGTACGCACCTTAACAACTGCTTTTGAGCAGCTGACATACTCAAGCTCACCCCTGCTTGACCTTCAGTAACTTGTTCATGCATCAACGATCTGATTTTCTAAAGCTAATCCTGGCAAGAAGGGAACATTACACAGAGCAGTATTTCAGAGGAGCGTGCTCCATCTTTTGGCTCATGCAGGCCACACAGCCCGTTAGCAAAGCATTTTGAGAGCTGTAAGTAGTGAACCTTTCCCAGCACGTGACTGAATAAGTCAGTCACATGTCCAAATTGTGACCACAGATTACTCCATTTCAGTCATGTGAACAAAGCTGTAATTGCCTAACAGAAGAAGAGCTGCATGAAAAAAAAAAACTAGTGAAGAGCAGACTGTCAGAAAAACCCCATCTCAAATGAGATTCACACTTTGCAGGCATCAGAGATACCTCTGGGAACAATGTTCCCAGGAACCAGTCCACAGCCAGATAAATCACTCTATCAGACAGAACTTAGCCTGATGGTTAAGCATCACTCTTTTACAACATGCAAATCCCTCCCTCTCCTTGAGGAACAGCAGCAGTCTTTTGGACCCTTATGGATGTGGCTCCAACAAGGCAGAGATTGAGCTGATCTAGTATGTGCTACAATTACAGAAAAGAAGCTCCATTATTACTCCATTATAGTACTCAATTCTTATTCTGAGGCCTTTGGTAGTGATGCTGACACTTGGGAGCAGTTAGTAAAGATAAGGAGTTAGGACTGAAAGTCCTCTTCAGTAATTACTGACCTAGAACTTAAGCAGCTTACTTGTAGATTCAAAAACACTAAGCATTTTTCTCCCTTCACTTCTGTGGGGAGGATACAAGGAGTTATTAAGGGAATGGCAATTATATGTCTGTTCATGTAGAAATCACATGTTGATGGATCTCAGTCTTCCAGATCCATTCTGCAGGAAAGCAACCCCTTGCTTTTAAAAGAGAGACCAAGAATGAATATTTCCTTTCTCATACTATTCTTCTATGGCTACTCTTTGGGGATAAATTCTAGTTTAGAGCACCTATATAGTCTAATTTGTCTTGGAATTAATCTTGGTGTCTCTGAAGTAGTAGCTAAGTTTCTCCTGAGTTTAAAGAAACGAAGTTCTTCCTGGAGCCTTGACTTGAGAAAAAGAGCACAATTTCCTTTGCTTAACTACTCTTCAGTGTCTCAAATATTTTCATAGGCAAAGGAAATAGATGTTAATTCTTGGTACTAAGGCTAGTATGCCCACAGGCTCTTTTCAGCCAGTTTTATGTACAACAAGATGGTTGCAAAGTAACTCTCATAATCTACAAAAGCTTTTACTGTCTAAATACTTATTTAATCCCTTCCTTGTAGCAGCAGATGAATAGTGACAATGGTGCGGCTCTTTTAACGTTTTATTCTGTTTTCATGGTTAAACAGCACTGCTATTATCATATTATTACAGTACAGTCATTATAAAGCTCACCATTCAAGCCCTAAGGGAACAGATTAGGAAAGGTTTAATGTTAATTTAAAATGTGTTGCTGCTGTTCCTACCCATGTTTTATGGATTAACTTATTCTTTACTTATACTTGTGTTTTCAACACAAGTAGGGCACAGAGTTGGACCTTGAAATTTGTATTTCATAACGTGATGCTCACATACATCCAAGAGGGATTAAGTATTAACCTTTGACAGAAAATATAAAACTCACAATTTTTCCACTTGCTCCAAAATGGCTACACTTTTGCCATCTTACCATATTTCCTGTCATTGTCTTTAGTAGTCAGGAAAGTTAGCAGCATAGTAACTCTTGATTAAAAGGGAGAGAGAGAGAGATATTTAGGTATAAATATATAAATCCACTAAACAAGACAGTCCTGGGTATCTTTGTGAAGAAATGTGTCAATGGTGTCAGCTCAGACTTGTCACCCAAAGAAATGCTAATGCACTTTGGAAAACTAAGGCTGGGGTGGTGGTGCAGAAATCAAACACACATTTAATTACCTTTGAATCAGCATCCCAACACTGGTGCATCAGTTCTGCAAAACTTCTGGGACAACTGCTTGGAATGGTTAATCTCTAATGGAAAGAAAATGTGCCAGTTACTGGAAGCATTTCCCTTTAAGCTGCTACTAAGCAATTTCCTATGAGACCAACAGACTTCAAAGAATTAAAGTACACTCTCTCTTTTAAACACAGTATAAAAAATGTGGAGACATATTAGAAGGAAAAATCAAAATTACTAACACTAGCAAGAAGCACAAATAATTTTTAATAGACCTATAAGAAAGTAACATGTTAAATTCACAAATGGAGTTCCTTAAGAAAGATCAGAGAGAAAAAGCAAAACCAAGAAAACAGCTTTTAATACTAAAATATAATTGTTTGTGGAGGTTACTGCATAGTATTTTAAGATGCTTGTCAGATAGGCATAATGGACAGCCTGCCCTAATTCCTTTCTCCCACGTAAATGATCTGGCTGTACAATACTATAATCACTTTTGACACACAAATAGCTGAAATATAGATTACATTAAGTGAGTTTAAAAGAGTTAAGTGAAGCTCTACATGACACAAGAGACGTTTCATGAGCCTGTGGTCAGAAGGATTAATGAGGACATGCAGATCTCAGAAAGCACTCACAGAGCACAGTGAACTCATAAATATTTCCTAATGACTGAAGACAAGGAGTTGCTGGTTATAGCCAGGACAACTGACTACAGAGAATTAGTTCGAAGCTAGTTTGGCTTCGCTTGCTGAGAGTTTTAAATGAGAAGATTTTTACATTAACAGCCTGCCTCCAGACTGGAAAGGCGAAAAGCAAATCCCTTCTCACATACATACACAGATACTGAAGCCTCCCCAGCTGACTGCGTATGTTTCCAACATTACACACTGAAGGAGATCCCTCTGTTCTCACTAAAGCTGTAAACTGACTTCAGATGTTTCATATTATAAAAACAATTTTTTTAAAGTTAGATAGAAAACCCATTTCTCAGTGAAAATGAGTCCAAATATAAGAGGGATCAAGCTGGAAAAAGGGTTCTTGTCCTCTAAGAGGTGAGAACCAGGTATTACATTCCTGTTCAGACTAACCTGCCAGGAAGACCCTTTCATCTGCCCTACTATTGCCATTTCAGAAGCCAAGCAGAGCAAGTTATGTCACTCTGTACCATTACATTGCTGCAGCGTGACCTGCAAAGCCTTACAAGACACAGCAGCCAAAAGTAAGAGTTAAAAAATTCTGCTCCGAAAGCATTTGAACCCTTGGAAACACGAGATACAGAGGCAGGGCACTGCATAAGTCTGATTATTAATGTCATAACTTAACCTGCAAGGGTTTCAGTGGAAGAAATACACAGAAATTTGTACAATGCATAAATAAGTTGTACTGGTGCCTGATCTCTAATTGAGTCATTAGCCTAAAAATACACTGGCTAGTCTTGCTACAGTATTGTCTGTAACCCTCACTGTTCCAGGACGTGGACAATCAGTTGCAATCACTGCTTCTCTCACTTCTGAAGAATGTTACCTATATAATAGGTAACACAGAGGTAGCAGGTTCCAAATGTCATATTATAATAAAGAATACATTCCTCAGTGGCAATTAATTATGAGATCATGTCTAGCATAACCTGAGCTCTCATGTTTTGCTTTTCTTAAAAAAATGGCTTAAAAAAATCTCTACCCGAATAGAAATAACACTGAAATTATGCATAGTATCAAAGGAGATCCATAGAGAAGCATTAGAATCTAGTCCATTTGCTGGCCTCAGGCTTTACAAAGGGCATTTTTCACCTCAGGCAGTTATGCTTTGGCCTCAATCCCTCACTGATTTTAACAGAAGACTTGCAGTCCAAAAAAATGGAGGAGTGGCTCAACAGTGATCCAATCCTGTTGTGGACTGGAACCTTGCAATCCCACTGGTATCAACAGACTGAACTGAGAGCAGAACCTGACCCTTACACTTATTTTGGGACACAGAAAACTAAGAAGAAAGTAGCACAAGCTGACTTTTACAAGGCTTATGCTTGACATGTTACCCATGTCATGGCCAGAAAAAATTAGAAGTATGCCCTCTAAGCTCCCTCACAGCCCTCTAAGGGAAGTGGTAGCAATAGGCTAGTGGTACCTGACAGGCAAAGAGCTGGCTCTGAGAATGCCACCCCTTAGGTTTCTTCAGCCATGAGTAAAATAGTCACATCCACATTTTGTTCATACTGTATTTTACACAATTCCTTGCTCTGGAAAACTGTAGAGAAACGTGTGTTGTACTCTCTGACATGTTTCAGCATGTGACTGCATCTCTTTACAACATTCCCAATGCCACTCTGTACCCCTTATACAAATCTGCATGTGGTAGGCACAAGAACCAAATACTGTTGATGGAAGGCTTAATGGTTCCTCCTTCAAAATGGTGTGTGAGGCTTTTCCTAAACTAGGAGAGTGTCTTTGTGCCCCCTGCTCTGATAAATGCAGTAGAAGACCACATTCACAATCTTCACACTGTTAGTGCAGTATTTCCAACTAATTGGTATATCGCAGTGTCACTCACTGGAATTAATCCAGTCCTCCAAAAGAAGAAAAAAGAGAGAGGGAAAAAAACACCAACAAAAAACATTAAACTAAGAGGAGGAAACCTAACTCCTCTGTTTAACTCTGAAGCATTTTGAGAAACAGTTTATGTAGAATAATAGAAATCTGTATTGTACAGCCGGTGCCTCGCCATTGTAATGTTTCCCAAGCTTCCACTGTGTCTAGATAGAGGAGGTTTCATCTTTGTGGAGGATTTCCATGCTTGTCTGTGTGTGGTACAGTCACAACTTTAAATGTTTTTTAAATGTAGTTACTGTCTTTGATATCAAGGGACTATGTGTTCAGATATACGCTCACATGTCCAACTAACTGAAAGCCTCAATTTGTGAGAAGAAGAAAAGCGAGGCTGGGGACACTGTACAAACGGTGTTTACACCACTGAAGTGCTTTTGAAATGGAAAGACTCTGCATGAGGAGGCTTGCAGCTATGCCACAGCCTTGCCGATACCAGTGAGGAGCTCATCTTCAATGTCGTGTTGAACGTAGGTGGCAAAACTGTAATTTCTCTCTTTTTTTAAAACTATTTTTTCTTCTTTTATTTTTGAAATTTTCATCTAAGCGGCAGTTTCTTGTACTATAGTGACTCCTGCTGGGAGAGTTAAGTTGAAGTAGCTGAAGGTCTCTTACAGATATATCAACTCCCGGCCAGTAAAAAGATGTCCTAAACGCAGGAGATGGAGTTAAACTGTTCCCCTACCTTGGACGCAATGGCTTCTTTCATCACTAAGAACAAACCCCTAGGTTTTACAATTGAGACTGAGAAACTAGTACAGTACTTGTACAATTTTTGATCTACAGCATCACGACGTGAAGCTGCAACAATTAGATGTAAAGGGTCCATTCATGAGGAATAACATCACTTTGACCCTTTGTGTTAGCTCCTACTGCTAATCTTTCCATACGCGTGAACTTACTTTCAATTTGAAGAAGATGAAAAAGTCTTTTGCAAAACCCCAATACTGTTTTCTGATCTATGTACCTGAATGTAGAAACGTAGTCTTACCTCGTTTTTTTCCACTACAAGCCAAGCTACTTGTAATCCTTCCAAGCCTTTAAAGGGGACCTCCCTTGTTAGCATCTCCCAGAGAACCTGGAAGAGAAAAAAAGAAAAGCATTTTTATTTCTGTACTTTGTATTTTAAATACATTATTAAACCTTGATACAGCACTATTCTGTATCCAATTACCAGGCAACCAGTTTTCATTTGCAGGAACTTGGACCAGTGTTTGTGTGCAAGATCCTCTCACAAAATTAATTTGAATGTTTCTGCTTTTTCCTCTACAGAAAAGCCAAGATGAAAAACTGGGTTGCTTTTTTACTACCTTTGTACACTATAAAGTTCACATTTGGCAACTGGGACTTGGGAAGACAATGAACTCTTCCTCTCCTCAGCTCCAACTAGACATATCTTTGCTTTGCAGTAATTTTTCATTTAAAAATATTTCTATGCAATTGCAACCAGTGAATATGAACCAAAAGGTATTTTGCTCCTATGATATGCCTATAAAAATACAATTTTTCAATCAAAACTATAACTGTTTATCTCCAAGTATGTGATCATGTTAAACTAAACAATATACAGGATATAAAAAATTACTCTGTTCTCCTCGACAGATGTACTGTCCTTAGATATAGAAAGATCTCCTAATTTTGCACGCTTTTAGCCTTTTGGTAACACAGTACCCAAGAATCTAAGCTATTCTGTAGAAAAGAGTTTGGCATCATCAAAAGGGCTTCAAGTCAATGAATCCAACTTGTTTTTCTGCCATTGGGACAACATATTGGAATTCAACCAAATTAACAGCACTTTGTACCTCCACTTGTATCCATCTCCTTTTTTTTTTAAAGCAGAACTTTCATATACACATCTTGTTGCAAATACCTACAAACATTTTCTTCTGCTCATGTATCAAGTATAACAACAACAACAAAAAATCTTTAATGCAGGATTTGCCAAAATGCATTAAGATCTTTATGCAAGTCTTTATATCCTCACTGTTTGGGTTAGTACCCAGGTTTACTCCAGCTGCATCATTTTGAATGGACTGTGGACAGCTACTAAGATAATGAGAAAGCAAATGCAGCAATACTGGCAGATGGAGGTCGAGCAAAAAAAATGCATTGAAGCAGAGTTGGGCCTTTAATCAAGTGAACAGGGTACTCCAACAAGAGACCCATTTGAATAATTCTGCTTGAGTCAGAAGACTGATTAGTAAAGGTAAGGGTATCTTGGAAAAATAAGAACTGTTTTTCTGAGAATAAGAAATATATAGGGAGAGCTATCACAGACATTCAATTATCCTGTTAGCCTCAGTTCAATCCTTTCAGAAGGAAAAAAGGCACCTCAATTTTAACTCAAATTATCACCTCTCTCCTGGTAGAGAAGGAAATTTAACTGTGAGAGAAGAAAAAAATTGACCAGTCCCATGTACTTCAGACCAAAAAAAACAGTGTATAGAACAGTCATTTTAAAACAAAGGTCCCCGGACCAAATCAAACGTGCAGACTGAGCAGCCTTGAAGACCAACGTCATCTCTTGGGACTGTACCATGAAACTACAGAGGAAAAAACTCGAGTTTGCACATCAGATAGAGCAGTATCTAAATAACCTTCCAAGTAAAGAACATAATGAAATATATGTTAAATGTCTTCAAGAGCCTTGAGCTGGAAAACTACTGCTGCACTACCTTTCTTTCAGAAGACTGTAAATCGTAAGAGCTGTCTTGTTTCATTCATGCACATACGCTTGTGCGGAACATTTTGCACCAAATTCCTTTATCATGACACCTTTAGTGTTTATTTCCACTGCCCAAACAGATCACTGCCTCCCTAAACCAACAGTGCTAGCTAAAAACTCTTCCAAGACGACATAGTTGAAGAGAAAAGCAGCAATTTGACACAATATGAAGGATATTTTACTAACAAATGAAAGTAAAAGATACAAAAGTGATGTTGGAAACCCTTGTATATACTTCGCACAGGTTTAGAAAATATTTTAACAACAGAGCAATTTTCATATTCAAACGAAATGTATAGAGAAAGCCTTTCCTTCCAACGGTGATGTGTCTCTGTGTTCAGTTTTACAGGAGTTTCAACCCCTTCTCATGGACTAGCTACCCAGAATCATCAGCTGAGGTGAATGATTGCATCAGCAGTCTTTTAAAAAGCAGCAAATGGGTAATGTCTGCATTCTCATTTGCCTCTTCCACTCCCCAGGGTGATTCAGCAGCAGACAAGGACCTCAACCTAACTTACCCCAGCTTCTTTATTGTGAGGTACACTGTTCATTTTCAGAACCGGCTCCCCAGCTCACTTCATATGGAAATCAATTTATCTTTCCTTTATGGTGTATAATCTAATTGAGACTGACATGGTTCACTTCCCCTCCCGCCTGTGACGGTGAGGATCACCTGCTTTCCCAATCACATCACTTCTCTGTGATGATGGACAGCAGGTGCTCACAGAGAAAACAGCCAAGCTAGAAACATGTGACAAAAAACAAAGCAAGGCCATTTAATATAGTGGTTTGTAAGCTGCAGCCTCTGAAGATGTTGGACTCATCTTTGCATACAGAGGAACAGAAAGGAGAGATAAATGTATGAATGTTCACCCTATACACAAACCTGAGAATAAGAAATATGTGGTCTTCAGAAAAAGCTCACACACTTCTGTCAGCTCAGCTGTGCATTTCAACTCCTATTCTCTCAACTATGTGACAATAACCCAAAGGAAAAATTAAACACAACACCTCTACCCCATTCACTGTCTCCACACCAGTGCAAAGCCAACAAAGATTCAAAGTGCCATTTGGATAGGGGAACATCCAAGTAATCTGAGGAAAAGAAAACACTGTGAACACCTTCACTGAAAAAAAATATGCATTGTAAACTATTGACAGATAATGGTCAGGAGCCACAGTTAGCAGAGGTACAGCATAAGCAGTAGCATTGCACTCACAGAGGTACTGCCCTTGGACATGAAAATTAGGTCCACCTTCTCTGCATTGATCCAACTGCAGTTAAAGATCGCATCATTCTTTTCAAAAAGAGTAAGGGATAACCCCTGGAGCTGGCCAACATTCCCTCTATAAATAACATATGTTCTCATAACTAAAGCAGTGTTTGAACAGCTGCTACATTTAACGGCAGTCTCTATGCCACCAATAGCCAATTAATGGTTCTACTTATTTGTTCTTGTAAGTGATAAAATAATTCAGCTACATCGGATAAGCTTTCTGCGATTAAACACGTTTATACTGATACACAAACACACACTGGGGTGCACTACAAACAGTTCTACCAGGATAACATATTCTGAGCATATGTCTTCATGACTTCCAACAGCTTTTAGAGTGACACTGTCATTCCACATACACTTTCCTATCTGGCAGAGATAGCAAGGAATGACAGAGATGGCAAGGAATAATTTTTGAGCAACACACAGTGACATACAAGTCCGTTTCAGGGTTGATCACTTGTAACACTTGGTTTCAGTTATTTGGAGTACAGACTTGAAGCAGCAAAGAGAACTACAGCACGGCTGAAGGAAAGTGTAAGATCTGTCTTTGTGTGGTAATAAATTTTCCTAGAAAATTTAGCTTTAGCCTTTCATGACAGTATTATAAATTACTGACTATGTATCTCAGAGAATACACAGGCCCGTTTAACCATCCACGAAGAGCAGAACAAGCTAACCTAAACATTAGCTATAAACATGTATACAACTGTTCACAAAAAGGAAAATTCATTAAAGCTGAGAAGCAGCTCAGACCTGTGAGGCTGCAGAAAGACTTCAACACTTCATGGAAAAAAGCTCTCACACAGCTTAAGCAGAATATTTTAAATCACAGATTGGTTTGCAGGAAGAAAAGACTGTCAGATAAAAAATAGAAGAAAGGAAATTAAAGAAAACCATGGGGAAGATGACAAATATTGCAAATGAAATATCTATTCCTAGCATCTTACTAGTTTACATTTGAAAGGATTCTGTTCTTTGTTAAGAGGACTTTAACTGAAATAAAGCAGATTTGTCTCTCTAGCACAAAAGCTGCTGGCAAGTGTTATGCTTCAAAAAGGGATTCTTTACATTTTGTTTTTATGGATGATAATAACTTAAAGAGACAATACTCTTTCTCAGATTTCTTGTTTTCAGATCCCTAGCTAATTCTCTGGTAGTCATAACACTTATTACAGGGAGATTCCAACTTTCCATGTTATATTCAGGCCATTTCTTGCTGGTATAACCCCCTTAGATCAGTTATTTCAGAAACAGAGAACTTGGGCCACTGCCATTCTTCATTTCTACCCCTCTATCTCCTCTGAAAATGGTGGTGTTACAAGACTACAGTTACAAAAAGATTAATTACTCCTAGGTGCTTATGAATTTATAACCTTCTACCCACAGTAGAACATATGAGTTCAAAAATAATATATTGAAAAAAATTGTAGGTCATTACTAGACATTCTAAAGTAGCACTACACACCCATAACAATGTTAAAATACTCTGGTAACACTGAACTGTTTTCATAAGGAGGGTAGCTCAGTTCTACCTCCAAGCACAGAACTGTCAAAGGAACCTGACTTTTTGAATGAGGTAAAATAAACTGCACAGCATGCTGTTCCCAAGGCACTGTTAATACTTGACATAAGATATTAAACCATTTCTTACCTTCTCCCACTTTGAAAACATTACCTAAAGTAAAGTCAAACTAGGATGACTATGCGAGCAGTTTGAACTATAATACCATGTTTGAAATTTTTCCTCTAACATTGTTGTTCTGTTTTGAAACCAGAATCTTTCCCTTCAGTGGATAATATGTGATTGCTTCCAGTAACAGTTTACATTAACATCTACATTTGTTAGCTTATGTTATCTTACTCTTTGTGCCCTAGTTCAGTTAAGCAAGCAAGGGGTTTGAATTTGACAATATAGGCTCCTTTCAAAGTTTCATTCTTAAGTGATGTCACATCATGTCTTGAAGATTTTTCTCACTATAAACAACTGTTTGGCAAAAAGTTTAAGTCACCCTCTACTGAGACATCAGCTTAGCTATGTGTAGCCATAGGTGCTAGCTTAAAACCACAGTGCCTCCCTCACACCTATATCCTCCCGTTCCTCAAAGAGAAAGAGACAATACTTGACAGGTAGTGAAGAATTTCTCATTATGCCACCCACTGTTGAATCCAAACAGAAAAATGGCTAATGCACCAATATGCATGGAAACCACAGCCCCACTTCCTTTCCTTTCCCCCCAAGTACTCTTTACTGTCCTCTGCCAGAGAAAGGCTATGGGGTTAGGCACACAGCTGATGGGACCAGTAGGGCTATGTCTAGCCTACTTTGTATTGCAGAGCAAAACTAAATTAGAGTTTAACGGTGCACAGAGTAAAGTAATTCACATTACTGAATCTGAAAACCTGACATTCATATGAACTATAACTGATTCCTCACCCTTCAGCAAAGCAGTGCAGGGCTTCTATATTTTCAGATAGGATCTGTTCTCACAGATAGTGATAGCAGTGTCTTTTAAACAATTGAGCATAGAGCAGTTGCTTTTTAATAAAAATCAGTGACACCATTTTGGGGAAAGTGGAATGCTAATGATTTCATCCTGTTACTTCCCTATTACAACACTAGCTTTTTCTCCTTGGTTCTACAAAAAAAAAACACAAGCAGAGATTCATGATGCAGGTTGTTCAGTAGCTCCTGAAAGCCTTCGGACATATGCTGAATAATTGTGGCAAAACATGCACTTCCTACACTGGCATGCTGCTAATCTTATCAGATGTTACTAAACATGCAAGATACTACATTCTTCCTATTGTTTTCAAGCATATAATTATAAATTATGGGTCAGTCTTAAAAGGAAGTGCAGCGGTTTTTGTTGTTCTTGCACCACCTCTGTCCCACAGAAGAACTGTCACAATGCACAGTGACATGAGGCACTCACCACTCCATACGAGTATGTGTCACATGTTTCAGACACTGGAAGACTTTGAATCACTTCTGGGGCCATCCAGGGGAAAGTGCCCACTAATGACATGTGTGTCGTATGGGAGTGGAATCTTGAGGCACCAAAATCACAGATCTGGCAAAAATAAATAAAATATTAAACTGGTATTAAGAGTATCGACCTCATTCATCGGACATGGAAACATCCAGTCAAGCAGCAGCATCTCTCTACAAATAATTGTTCATACCTTTAACACACCATCAGCAGCTATCACAACTGAAAATGAAAAAAACAAAAGGTTACAAGAATACTAAAAGCAAACCCAATACATTTTTACAGCAAAATACTTCATTTTTCAATAAAACAAATGACCTCAAGGTGAGCCAGCATCTGAATGTGCACACCTGTTCTGGTTTCTTTGAGAAGCTGACAGAACATCTGCTGAATACCTGCAAGCCTCTGAAGAAATGCAAAACCTTTCAGGCCTTACTGAGTTAAAAGACAGCAACACAGACGAACTTCATTCTCCCCAGTACACTTAGGTTTAACAAGAAGCTCTCTGTAAGAGTCATTAATAAAAGGAGAAAACCTACAACCGAGGTGAGACCTACGTGTTTCTTGACTATTATCTCCCTGTGTGCATTATTAAAATCTGTGCTTCTCCTATCCCACCACTAGTAGTAAAAGTTTCATCTAAAAGGCAATGTTCAGCAAATTTCAGAAATTACTGTCAATTGCTAAGTACAGACTTCACACTGAATGTGTATCACTCAAAAGCCTGAATATCTGTCAAATCTCAAAAAGGCCACAGTAAAGACAAGATTTTCTGATAAGAAATAATAGGCCTTATCCAGTCTCTTGTGTTTGCCAGCCTTTCCTGGTACTCAACCTTTCCAAATCGAGAAAAGAAGTGAGGAGTGCCCAGGCAGTATCTGAAAGCTTCATCAGCTTTCATGGCCAATCATGGCCAGCAAGACACAAGTTGAAAGAGCCCTCCACAGTGCTCTAGATGATGCCAGGTCTGTAATGAACTTCAGACAGGCTCAGGATGGGGAGGAGGGAATAGGCTTTTCTGTGCCTCAGCAAGTGCAGCTTTGATGACAACCAAGGCATTAGTTAATTCTGCTTGTTCACAAAGCTCAGGCACAGATTTAAATGCCACATTAACAGGTAACAGTAAATGCAGAGCGTTTCAGTGTTTTGCTACTTTACCATTCCTGGACTTCAGGTCCCTGTGGATAACTTTGACTGGAGCCTCCATGTGTAAATAGTGCATTCCTACACAAAACAAAGGCACAATCTAGTTAGACAGGCTGAGCAGGGCCATCACGTACCTGCAGTCATGATTCCTGGTTCCCACTGGTTGTACTCATTACGAGTTGCCGGGCCTGTGTGCCATACTGACGTGCTGAAGGAGAAGCAAAGCTTCCCATAATCTACTCTGAGTAAAAAGCATTAAGCAAAGCTCATGTGTCCCTCAGAGCATCTATATGGATATGCTAATGGTTTTCAACACCATATGTAGTTATTTTCTCTAACTATATAGTTAAGGAAGTGTCTACAATTAAGCCAGACATGAATTTCCTTTTTTTTCATTAGTTTACACTAATTCTTGTGTGGTCAGTCACAGAGAACACAAAGGATGGAACAGCTTATTCTACATTATTATATGAAGAATTTTAGTATGTTTGCTGAGAATAAGCCCTCAGCTTCCTTAAATGCCCGAAATCAAATGTAGGGGCAATTACGTACTTTCCCTCATAATTACTCTACATCAGCAAAATTATCCTCTTGGGATTTAGGCGCACACCAGAACTGGCTCATAGAAGCCATTTTCATTCCAGAATATTTTGGATTCATAATCAACAAGGAACATACTAAGAAGAACAGTGAATGGGTTTTGCTTTATTTATGTATGTTTGATTGGTTTTATTACCATCTGAATAAGGAAGACTAGGAAGGCTGTCCTGACTTTCTAAAGAAAGCTGGACATTTGCTGGCTGTGTAGGGCAGTATACACCAGTCTTGTTGCTTACCTTTAGCTATGTCAGTGGCCCAGGTCATAATATGATCCATATCCATCTCTTCACTTTTGTTACTATTAATGTAATCAAACAGTGAGCCAGCAGAAGCATACTCTGTTGAAAAACAAGCAACAAACAACATGTTTAAAAACATTGCACCTAACTTAAAAGACATAATAGAAACTCTGCCAGTTCCAGAAAGCAGTCAACCTCTGGCTTAATGACAAAGAATTTGGGTTCAACAGCCTAATATTATTATCAGTGTAGGAGGAGAGTTTATCTGATTATCCCAGTGCAGACATAACCTACTACTAAAACAAAATGAAAAAAACAAACAAAAAAGTGTAAACGTACAGAAAAACAGGCATTAGTATTAAAAGGCATTAGAAAGGTATGGCACCAAGAAAGATCAGGCAAAGCAGTTCAAATTCCAGAGTAAAAGGTTCTGCATGCTCCTTGTTCAGGACAAGGAGATGTTTTTCCCAATTTCCCTTAACTATACCTGTTTGGGTACAAACAAGGGCATCTGGGGCCCACTGGTGTTTGGAAGTGTGGCAGATGGAATCCAGTCTGATTGTCAGAGTTATGGGGCATAAAGCAGGAATAACGAGCTAGTTAGCCCTACACACATTTAGGTGTGAAACTGGAGACAACTCAAATCTCTACAGTACCACTTTGATACAACCTAAAATTCTTACTTTTTTAAACAGTGAATTTGCCACTCTTGATTAGAAGAACAGTTAACAGATGAGTTTGGTGGTATCAGATTCATCTTATTGTTTCCAAAATCAGAGGATACTCCCCACTGGTAAGCAGTACTGTGTATAAATGACGCCCCATAACAAAACATAATTTTTAATTTTTTTTTT
>WAAE01011194.1:0-43866 GCA_013400495.1 Nicator chloris | reverse complement strand
ATATATATGTATATTCTTCCTATTCCTTTGTTAGTGCCCTTGGACCATCTAGTCCAACCCATCAATTCTTTCAGGGAGTTGGGGTGTGAAATTATCTACGTAGGAGGAAAAATGAGAGGTGGGATAAGAAAGAGGAAAGTGCAGTGAGCAGGCACCACTGCAGTATAGACTAGAACTTATTTCATGTAGCTGGAGAAACAAATTCATAATCAGCTTGCAAATTTTAAAACACTTACTGTTTGCAAAACCAGTAATGAAAAAATTTCTATCAGATCTGTTCCAAAGCAAGAGTACATAAAATTTAGTTGTAGAGTACAAAATTACTTCTGCCTTTTACACACATAATAGGATACTCGCCATCATTGTATGACAACACATTATTTCTCAAATAGTATAAAATGCATTTCTTGACACTACAATCTTAAATAGTCTATATTTTCTCTGGAGTTTTAATGCACCTATCATGCTGTACTGAATACTACTATATGCGATCTGGACTTGGAGCCCATTAAAGTAATTTAGACAAAAGGTGCACAGTAAATGATTCTTGCACAACATAAAGCTGAGTAAAATAGCAAGAGCAGCAGTGGAAATGTTTTGATATACGCACAGGTTTTAGGCTCATTTTAACTGCAAGTTGCTGAACTACCTATTGAACTTATGAAATGTTTTGCTGCCTGTTGACAAGGAATAGTTTGCTCAGACTAAACACTAAATTAGTAAATTATATAGAATAGTAAGTTTATCACAGATGGAGACAAATTCTGTCTTTTACTAAGATTCATTTAGCAGAGGAAATCAGAGAGGCAACCAGTGACCACCCCTGATTCCTAAATTCCCCTCAATCTTTCCTATGCTTAGGTTAGACCTGCCACGTATGTGAAATAAGAGCCTATGGCTAACCAGATTTGCTGCACTACTAATCATCTAAAGCTATAGTGTCTAGTCCACATTCATCATCTAGGCTGTAGTCAGTGAAGAAAAAGAGCCCTCTTCAGCAGACAATTTATCCAATTTTGGAATGGGGTTCTAAAAGAGATGAAATGAACTATATTCAGAAGGGGTCTAACTTATTACATGACCTGAAGAAGGAGTTGGGTCAAATTCATCTGTTAAAAAGCCCCAGTTTTGGTCTGATTCAGGTGACACTAATATCAGGTTAAATGATCCCTGGCATTATTGCCATAAGCCTTTAGGGGGCCATCTCAATGCCACCACCCACTACAGTGTTTCCAACCAGGAAGCTGGCATTGGACTTGTATCTCTGCACAGACTAAGGAGCATTAGTCTGTGAAAAATGTCACTCTGCTATTACAGCTGAATAGATAAAAATTTATTCTACAGGTATGTGCTGAGTGATATCAGAGCATTAACAATGGCAGTAAAGCATTCAAATAATGATTATACAAAAGGGATGTAGTTAAATTCTCCATGAATATGGCTCATCCAATCAAGCCCTCTCACAAGACATGTCCCAGTACAGAAATCCTTCATTCAGTTTTCTAACACTCAGTCTCCACAGAATACACTCATTGAGTATCACACACCTTCTATGCACATACGTCTTTAGCTCTGTGAAAATACAAAAGAGTGTCTGCTCTCACTATCTACAGTACAAACTATCTTTCAGGTTGTGACAAAATGGTTCCAAACAGTGCCTCGTCTTCAAAAGTTAGTTTTTCTTTCAACTTCTTTTCACTTTGCTGTGTACTATGTTTTCAAGCATTCTTCTCTTCCATCAGTCCAAAGATTAAAAGGGTCAGGCCAAGACCCCCATATTGTCATTGCTGCATGGTGTCCAGTAACAGTGTGAATGGGTGAATATTCTCTCAAATCTCTCCAAAGTTTCTCTTCTCTGTGAAATTTTAATTCAGGTAATCCTTCCCCCCCACCCCCGCCACCTCGTTTTTTTCTCAAATTTTCATGTAATTTTAAACATGACCACAGTTTTGTAGTCTTCTCCTTCTTTTCCTCAGCACCTAGACACCACATGTAGTATAAATGTTTTCCCAGGTGTTCCACCTGTAAATTAATGGTGTCCCTACTGTACCATTCACCACTGGCAACACAAAATTAATTATTCCAGCAGTACCAGACATGTAACTCTGATGTCACGTCCAAGATGTCCACCCCAAGCCAAGTGTGGTATTATCATTTATATGCTATCTACTTGTATTTGTTGCAAACTCACAGTTACAACAGCTCTCAAGTACAAACTTGCAGTTTGTTCTGCAAGATCTCAACATTATGGATGCATATAATCATAAAATAATAATTTTTACTAACATTTTAGTGCAAAAGGAAATGTAGAGTTTCAAAATTTGACAAACAAAAAGATTGTAAGATTGTTTACACGAGAAGACAGTTTAAAAATCATTCAGTTTAAGAATGCCCATGTGCTTAATTTGTCATATGTCTTCTCTTAGTACTGGCATTGTTCACAGGACTTGTGATCCTGGATGCCAAATACTGAAATTAAGATTGTCTCTACCATAAAATCTAAGTATTTTTTACACTTCCAGATTTTTACAATCTACAGTGGGATTTGACAGAAATAGATGCTCACTGGGGAATTGTTTTTGTATTTACTTGTGTTCTGAGCTTATTTTAAGTGCAGACTAACTGCCATCATTGAGATTTTTACCAGCATATAGAAGGAAACTGTGACAGAGCCCCCAGACACTTTGGCCACAATTGGAAACGCTCTTGTAAGCTAATTATCAACTGATACTTCATCTTAGCTATTGAGTTTCATGTTACAAAAACAAACAAACATTTAAAACTATTATTTGATGGAATACCTTAAACAGGGTTAGGACTCAGGTTTTGTCCTTTGCATATGGAATCAAAAGAGCAGAAGTAATGAATCCTTTCATGCTTTTTACCTTGCTTCTATGGCTCAACACTTCAAATTCAGTGAAGAGAGATTTTCTGGCAACAGAAAATGAAAAAGAGAGTTTTGTTTGGTATCCTGAGCCACATCCTCTTTCCACATGCCATTCAGAGAAGAAGTGGTATCTTGCAACCAGCTCTCTTTGAAAATGCTCTCCTTTGGAGACGAGTGAAGATATTCTTCCTGTCTTGAACAGATTATTCCCCTGATACTTCTCAGTTTGATTCCTTGACACTATCGTAACACACAGATCTTGATAAAGGTAAAGACACAATCCTACTGTTGATTTGCAGTTTTACAGTATAGAGTAAAAATTAAACTGGGAAACATTGATATCATAGCTCTGTTTATCAGACTGCTTGTCATGGAAGATAGCCTGTGTTACAAATATACCCTTAATTTTGATGATATAAGATAAATCTTTATACTGAAGATTTAAGCAACTATAAACAAGTCAGTGAAGGATCTATTAATCTGCAGATATCAGATACACTCACATTTTTGTCTTAACATGTTACCTGGTTTTTTTGTCTTAATTTATGTCCTTAGACTCCTTGGCATATTTCCTACTTCATTAGGGTTTTTTTAACAAGATAAACACTTGCAAAAACTCCTTTTTTATTTGAGGGGGAAAAGTGCATTTCTGCAAACCACCTTATGACTCAAATAAATAAACTAATAGATTCTAACCTGATAAACAAAATAGATATTAAGAGGAATAAATCCAACCTCTGCATTTTTTATTAGTTTAAGGTTTCTCCTTGCATACATAGTTTACTATCATGCAATGTGCCCATTTAACAATTAATTAATTAATGAATTAATTAACCTGGAGAAAGAGAGGAGCACTTGCAACTCTCACTCAATAGCTGTGCAAGACAAATACTTTCTAATGTTTCTGCAGATATCAATGCCATTCACCTCTTAGGTCAAACAAGCCCCACCTAAAAACTTGAGGAAGGAACTTGCCCTTATGAAGAATAAAAATTTTGCCTTAAGAAGAAAAGGATTACCCAGGAATTAAAGAGTTAATTTACACAAACTGTAAAAATCTACTTTTCCCTATCCTGCTTCTTAGTTTGAGGATCCCCCTACAACCCAAAAGGAGGAACAGATATTTCTGACCAGCCAATTTCCCCCTCCACGACACCATACACCTCTGCTAACTGCTGTCAGTCATTGTCTTAAGAAGTCCATAGGGAAGAAAAGTAATGCCAGCATTCAGGGGAAGAATAAAAATGTGTTAAGTCAGTTGTGGGTTATATTAACTTCCTCCCAGTACATGAGTGAACAGAGAGATTCATGATCCATCCCATGTCACGGCCTCTCAAACTCTTGGTGCTGGAATCCTGAGACCTCCTGAGCAAGGTAACTGGTGTAAAAGATTTGTCTTCAGCACTCATAAATGCACTAAAAACACATCTTGTCATCGCAGATAAAATGACACATTTTAACTTTATCATATTAAGTGAAAAACCGTTTCAGATCCACCAAGACAAGGATCAGACTGCCTATTGTTTCATAGATTTTATCTAGTGCAACCACAAGTGGTTTACACAGAAACACAGTATCGGGGAAAAATAAATATTCATTTCTTTAACAAGATTTGGCAAGAGAAAACAAAGAGAATATGTTGATCTGATTATCAACCAGTCTGAACAATTTTATTTGGTAAAATCACTTGCTCTATACTCTAAAGTGTCTGATCATCTGATAATCTAGCCCTTCTTATTTCAATTTTGTGATCAGCTATATTTGGAACAGAGAGGGAGATTGGCCCTCTTACAAACAACAGGAAAAAAAGTTGTTGATTAAGTCCCAAAAATTTCCATTTCTGCAAAGGCTAATATTCTAAACACAGGAAGAAAAGAAATCCGCTTAAAAGACCTCACCTTATTTTGACTAATGCATTTATTCTCTGTTGAAGTATATAATCCTGCAAGGCAAACTAGTTTGTGAGATTATTTCTTCCAAATAAGGCCAGAATCATTGTTGTCACTTTGGATGAGAAAGGGAAATTGCAGAATCACAGAATAAGCTGTGATCTGGAAGGGATCCACAAGGACCATCGAGTTCAACTCCTGGTCCTGTAGTGCACCATCCCAAAGAGTCACGTGTCTGAGAACATTGCCCAAACACTTGTTAAGCTTTGTCAGGCTGGTGCTGTGACCACTTCCCTGGGGAGCTGTCGCTGGCGTTGGAGATGGGAATGGGACAAAACACACCGAGGTTCATGCACAACAGCCAACTTTTATTGAGTGCTCTTTTCCTTATGCGGAGTTGAAGGTCTGCGCAGTCAATACCCATTGCCTGAACCACTTGCCACCTGGCCAGCCAGCCAATGGCTGCTCGTGCCCCCCATGGCCTGGGCCTGCTCTCCACCAGTCCACACTGGTCCAGTCACATAATCAAGGTACTTGTATAATTAGTTATATTTCAGTTATAAGATTGGGATTATTTATAATTGCGATGCCTTCAGGCCAGCTGTTAGCCATCACAGCGAGCCTGTTCTAGTACCCAATCTCCCTCTGGAGGAAGAACTTTTTTTCATAACATTCAATTTAAACCTCCCCTGACACAATTTCAGGTGATTTACTTGGGTCCTGTCACTGGTCACCACAGAGAAGAGATCAGTGCCTGCCCCTCCTCTTCCCCTCATGAGGAAGTGGTAACTGCAGTGAGGTCTGTCCTCTGTCTCCTCTTCTCCAGGCAGAACAGACCAAGTGACCTCAGCCCCCCCTCGTACAGCTTCCTCTCAAGGCCCTCCACTGTCCTTTGGACACTAATAGTTTAATGTCTTTCTTACATTTTGTCATCCAAAACTCCCACCAGCACTCGAGGTGAGGCTGCCCCAGCTCAGAGCAGAGCAGCACAATCCCCTCCCTTGCCCAGCTGGTCATGCTGTGCCTGATGTCCCCCAAGACAGTGTTGGCCCACCTGGTTGCCAGGGCACTGCTGGCTCTTGTTCAACTTGCCACGGACCAGGACCCCCAGGTCCCTTTGTTGGCACTGCTCTCCAGCCTCTCATTCCACGATCCGTATGTTCATCCAGGGTTGTCCCATACCAGGTGCAGAATCCGGCAGTTTGCCTTATTGAACTTCATAGGTTGGTGATTGCCCAGCCCCCTAATGAAGAGCAAAAAGCCCAGAAAACAAATTTTTAATTTAAAAACTGTTTTTTTCATAGATAGAGATATAGATTAGATATATAGATATAGATATAGATATATATTATATAGATATAGATTTAGATTATGTAGATATAGATATAGATATATAGATATAGATGATATAGATGATAGATAGATAGATAGATAGATAGATAGATAGATAGATAGATAGATAGATAGATAGATAGATAGATAGATATAGATGATAGAGAGATAGAGATAGAGATAGAGATAGAGATAGAGATAGAGATAGAGATAGAGATAGAGATAGAGATAGATATCAATTTTATAGATATAGGTATAGATATATAGATATAATTATATATCTAGATATAGATTATATAGATAGATATGAGGCATATTACATGATATTTTCATGTTATATAAGCCCTTAATGCAGGCAGAGAGTGAAACAGATACCTCTCAGTGTAGTTAAGCTCACTTCTGTTCCTTCCCCTTCTTCAATCATTTCTAATTCATATTTCAATGTTTTCATTTCAAATTTCTGTACAATCATAGCTAAGACTTCCATAACCCACTTCTGTGAAAAATGTTCATACTTCAATTTTTCACTTTATCATGTGTTTACTTGACTGGGGCCACAAATCTCTTGTCCTCTACAATTTGTATTTTGAAATATACTTGTTAGATATCATAACTTTCCATTAGTAAAAAGGAATCATTGTTCCAGCCAAACTGTCCATATGTGCCTATTACTATGTGAATACCTGAAGTGTCAGGGAAACATCAAAGATTCATGAAATGCAACAAATCTGGCTGTTTATCTTCACCGTGTGCCTGGAAATATTATTTTAGAACCTTTGTGAAATAAGAAAAGGCTTCCAGTTTTCCAGGAAACTAGAAAGAATTGATACAACCCTGAAAAATTAAGTAATTTAAAAAATATTAATAAATACTGAAACTACACCCATAGCCAGCAGTATGTTTTCTAAAGATTTCTTTAAAAATGAGGTTTTACAATTGTATCTGAAAACAAGACCTTTTCAAGATGTATTATCCCACTGTCATCTAAGTCTCAAAGACCACTTTGAGAGTCCCAAAGACTTTGAGTCTTGCTACAAGTGGAGAGAATAAAAAAGATATTGTCAAACAAACAAACAAACAAACAAACAAACAAACAAACATAAAACACAGCCAAAAAACCCCCACCAACAGAATGGACCACTTTTATCTAGGAATTTGCTTTAGTATCCTGCACAAAACAAACCTGAAAATGTTAGCTCAGTTCAAGCTGGAACTTACACCTACTTAAAACTAGCATTTAGTACTTCAGACACATCAGAGCCACCAAGCAGAACAAAACAATCCTATGTGCATACTCCAGAGTCATCATTAGTATTATTTTTCTTTCATTAAATACTTGTCTGCAATAAAATGTCACTTTGCTGATAGGAAAGCCAGCTTTTCCTAGGATTTTGTGTTTCAAAATGCCTGCAAGCAAAACTAAGTCAGAGAAAATAGGGAATTATCTTTTGTCTTGTGTCTCCAGCACATGTCACTTGTCACAGACAGTGAGCTGCTGGAATTCCCATACACCAATTCCCTCAGAGATACCTGCTGGATAATACACTCTTACAGGGCAGCATGTCAACAAGCATTTTAATTCTTCTGGAAAACTTGTGGTGGTTGTGTACTGCGGACAGAAAATGCCAGTCTGGATCAACTGAGATGCACAACTTCAGCCAATTTGTGTGAGACAATCTTACATATGCCCATAAATTTGTCCTGGTTGACAAACTTAATCTCTTTTTACAACGAGGTAACCCACCTGGCTGATCAATGGAGGCCAATTGATGTAATCGTCTGGGACTTTGGTAAAGCTCCTGGGACTGTCTCTCTCAGAATCCTTCTGGGCAAAATGTCCAGTGCACAGCTGGATAAACACATCCTGTGATGGATGAGCAGCTGACTCAGGGGTCGGACACAAAGAACTGTAGTGAGTGTGGTGGCATCAGCCTGGGGACCTGTCACTGATGGGTTCCACAGGGCCACACCCTAGGGCCAATGATCTTCAATGCCTTCATAAATGACTCGGATCCAGGACTCGAGAAATGATAAGTGTGCTGATGACACAAAATTGAGAGGAGCTGTGGACTCCCTCAGAAGCAGAGAGTCCCTGCAGAAAGACCTACACAAAGAAGAGGGCTGGGAAGACATCGACTATACGAAGTTTAACAAAGACAAATGCTGGACTCCGCACCTGGGATGGGTCAGTTCTGGACATACAGACACACAGACTGGGGAATGCGATGCTGGAAAGTCGTGTGTGGCAGGGACGTGGTGATACTGGTCAATGGAAAGTCTAAACTTTCTCTTCTCTCTTGTAACTAGTGACAGGACCTGAGGGAATGGCATGAAACTGTGTTGGGAGTGTTAGGCTGGAGACCAGGGAAAGGTTTTTCACCCACAGGGTGGCTGGTCACTGCAACAGGTTCCCCAGGGAAGTGGTCAAGACACTAAGTCTGCCAGAGGTCAAGAACAGTTTGGATAACGCTGTCAGGCACGTGATGTGATTTTTAGGTTTGTCCTGTACAAGACCAGGAGCTGAACTCGATGATTCTTGCAGATCCCTTGAAATTCAGAATATTCTATGATTCCATGACTTTTTATACTCCTTCAGAATTTAATGTCAGAACCTTACTATTGGGAAGAAAGTTGAAGATCCAGAGCCCACTGCTCCCTCCTCCCAATGTGAAGAGAGCCACAAAGGTAGGACAATACACTCCTGTGAGAACGATCTTAAAAATGGGACATTAACTCAGAAACAAGAGATGAGGCCATTCAGTGCATTGTCTGAGAAATCTGTGGAGTACTTGATACAGTTTAAAGCCCCTGTTCCCTCTGTCTTCCCTTTAGAAATTATGAATCCCATGGGACATACGTACTCCCAGTAACATATGAAGGGGCAAACTGCACTCTGCACCAACATCAGTAGATCTAGTTTTCTGTGGGTTACTCCACAGAGACTAGTAAATATTTCTTCATACTGCAACTTATTAAAAAACTTTTAAGATATAATCATTGCCCCAGGGAAGTGACAGTGTATGGAGAGCAGACTTACACATCTAGAGGGAAAACTGAACACTAAATTTGAAGTTCTTCTTGAAAAGTCTTACAATTGCTTTACCAGGATGAGTAGTAGATATAAATAATACTTTGTCAACAAACTATGGCATATATCCTTCCTTAACTAGTATTATTTTGCATATCTGAGTAGCACTTTTACAAGCTAAAAAAAAACAGTTAATTTGCTGTAAAATAATTTTGGTTCCAAAATCATGACCTTTCCTTGTAAAAAATTTACAAAATCCATAATAGTGCTACAGTAAGAGCTGTCAGGTCCGTTTGTTTACAGGCTCTGTGAAACTTCTCAGGTCTGATTTGCAACTATGTGCAACTACATAAAAATGTGATTTAGGATTTCTTTATCCCACTATAAACCATACCTTTACTGGATTAAACACATTCAATTAATATATCTTGAACTTCCTAGTACAGGCAATGACTGGTGGAATGCTCCAGAAAAGAGGAACATAAGGTTTGTGTGTTCAGAAAAGGATGGTATTCTCTGCTTGTTTCAGTTTGAATGTTTTATATTTCTGACTACCAGAAAAAAACACAAATATACTTAAAGAAAATTTTCTTCTATGGAAAAGGCATAAACTTGAAAAATCAAAAAAAAATTTCTAAAAACTTTTGCTGTAGGGAAAAAAGTCTCTGTGTGAGTTATGCTATTACAACAACAAGTATTAGGAAATGTATAGCAAGATTTTTTTAAATTTCCACATTGGTTTGAGAGACATTAAACTGACTGGGTTAAGGTTCATCCTGTCACTTGTTACATTCACTACAGGTGGTATACTTCCAAAATGTCTAGGGCAAGCAGAGCCTAGACAAAAACACATGCATTTCCAGCAAAAACATGGGGAGACAAACTGCATTTGGACACTCCCCTCAAACATCATCTCAAAGACATCCTAGCAATGCTGTGGTGCTGTCTCAGAGATGCAGACAGGAGGGAGGTCCATCTGCTGCTAAATTTTGAGCCATGATTTACCACATCACTTTCTGTGTGCAATAAGTCTGGATTCTGGAATTTAGAACGTGTTTCTACACAGTATCTGTAACGGCAAGAAAAATATTTTTAAAAAGGAACTTGTGAATATCATAACCAATGCTATTGACACCACAGTTGTTACTGTACTGTTGTAATAAGTGCTATTGTACATGCTGCTGGCAGAGAGGAGGCTGGAATGGCCTCTGTTTTGGACAGCCACAGGGGCTGCTGGCAGCAACGAGCCAGCTGGCAGATGTTAGTTGCTACACTGCCTGGAGACCTCCCCATGCAGCGCCTCACTCTTCATTGCCTTACTGGCTGTCTTTAATTTGATTTCTAAGGCCCACTTTCTCCTAATTGTCTCCTGCTGTCTAGCCCCTGGTGTGAGCTGCATATAGCACTTTCCTGGAAGCCTTCAAGGCCAGGTTGAATGGAGGGGCAACCTGGCCTAATGGAAAGTGTCCCTGCCTATGGCAGGAGGATTAGAAACAGATGGTCTTTAGGTGTCTTCCAACCCAAGCTGTTCTACGACTCTGTGATTCTCACAGCACCTGAACAGCAAAAAGCCACATGAATGCCAAGGAAAAGTCAAGCCAGAGGGGAGTCCGAGAAAAAAGCGTGGTTCAAGTGCTCAGCAAACAGATGCATAACATAGAAATACCTTATGAAGAGCACAGAGCTGCTCATTGCTGCTGGCCTGGCACGGTGGGACCACAGGCTTCCTCAGTGAGTAGGGCACCACAGTGCAGCCTGATAGCAGTCCCTGATGGCCAGAACAGCCCACCTAGGACACCACAGACCTGACCAAGCTCCCCAGCATGGCCTGACCCAGCGCTGGGGGGAGCCCAGCTGCCAGTCCCCCCTGTGTCTCCTGGGCTAGATTTTGTATGCCCACAGTATGTCCTGCCTGGCCAGCCCCTTGGCTGGTCACCTGCCTGGACCCACCACCTCCCAGTTCCAGGCACAAGGATCCAAACACAAAGAAACCTGCTAATAAACCTAGACTTTGTTAGTCTTCCCTAGTTTTTTGTGCACCTGTGTGTTTGGAAAGTTTTGCCTCCTATTCATAAAATCATAATTACAGTATACATCAAGCAGCTTTTCCAAGCATTCACCCTCCTGTATGACAAAAATATCACATATAGATGGCAAATTAGGACACTTGTTTATACATTTCTTCAGCTTTGCAGTCTTCCACTGTATGTGTGCCAATACGATAACTTACCCTCTCAACCTTTTTAGCCAACTCATGCCACACAGAAAAGAGCATCTGAAATGTCCACCGAAGAGCTGGAAACCGAATATAGGCAGCAAACAACAATGATGACAAATTTGTCTTTTTGTTTATAACTTGTAGTATGCTGTTGTTTTCAAATACACATTTCAGCACTGAATATATTAACATTTACTTAAGCAGGAGTCAACAGTGAAAGTCATTAGTACCCTCTACTGGTTTACTTTATAGCAGCAGGCAATCTGTCCATCCTTGTCCTAGTGGTTTCTGTACAACTCATCTTCTTAATAGGATCTCTGGCTAATTAAGAGAGATAATTATTCCTGAATAATTTACAAAAAAAAAAAAAAAAGGGTGGAATTATTAAGAGAAATTAAAAGTTGGGCACAATCTGATAGCTGGATTACTCAGAGCAAAGCCCAGCTTGGAGTCTGTTACAAAGTCACACAAACCCAGCCAGTTATACCAGGAGAAAAGCTGACTGCAGTCTCTCTGCTGCTTTACAGGAATAATGTGCCAGGACTTTTAAAACTCCCTGCTTTCAAGCCTTTAAAAAAGCACTTAAACACTATGATCACCATGATTTTCCCAGTAACTGCCCATTAGCTTTTCTTGCTTTCTATAAAAACCACTCTTGACCACGTAGAGATAAGGATATCAGTGCAATAGGCAGAGATGTGCAGAAAGCAGAGCCCCTAAAGTCACTGCTTGTATTGTAAAAACTAGCTGCTTCCCAGCACCAGCCAGCCAACCCACACCAAGCCTTGTGTGTGAACTCATTGTCCAGCCCAATCCCTGCTTCAAAGCCCTATATTAAAGAGCAGTGGCCTTTATTCTGTGGGCCATGGTACTACATTAAGTCACAGAGATACATCTCTGAATCACAATGTCACAGTGGGAAATACAGGACTGAAGAGAGAGGTGCTAAAAGCTAGTGAGGAAAATACACTGAGCATTTTGTGCTACGTTTTCACAGGCGGGAACATAAACAATCTCCCTTCTCTCCATCGTTGACTACAGATGAAAAGAGCTTTCCAACTAACTAAATTATTTCTGGATGGTTTAACATAGCTATGATGATAATCAAAAGGAAAGATTACATAACAGCCATCATTGTGTAACAAGAAATCACAACCTGTTATGATCCACTGAGCTCCTTTGAAACATCCCGCTTGAGCCTTTTGCTGAGACGTCATTCACTCCTGGGGAGCAGCAAGCCAGATCAAAAAAAAAGATAAAGTGATTGAGAAGAAACGGAGAAAAACTTTGTAACTCCAAACATCCTTCAGCCTTCACAGGTAGTTAATTTCTTCCCATAAGGGCTTGGAAGGAGATATACAGAGAGGAGAATGAGAATGATGCAGTTTATTTAATATCTTAGCAAAAAGCTAATGTGCTTTTAACCTGCTGACAAAGTTTAGGGTAACATCATAGGAAATACTAATATGAAACAACATTTTTAGCTTGTCAAGATCATTCCATTTTCATAGTAATACAGCAAAACATTTAAAGTTTATTATAGCAGCAGGCTCTAGGAGACAAGAAGCACACTACAGTCCAAGCAAGAGGAGGTGCCTTCTATCTTTCTAATCTGCACATTTTATTTGAGAAACAAACCTTAAGCCTGAGTATATTGCAAATGTATTTCTGTTTCATTGTTATGCTTGTATATTATTTATGTTAATGACAAAAGTACCTAAAGATTCCAAAGATGGTCAACACACATAATTCTAGATACTGGGTAAGCACACTGAACTTAAGGCAAACTGACAAGCCTTAATAATTCATGATGAGTTCATATTTTGGTACAAAAATAGTATCAGTATCCACTGTTTCAAAAATATCAGAGGACAGTTTTTAGCAAAACTGTGAACTACACCCTAATCTTGCGCTAAACTGGTCTCTGAGCCAAGAGTTACTCTCCCTGCTTCAAATGGAATTGTCCTATCTAGGTACTGCTGGGGTAGACAGACATGAAGATGGAATTCTATACAGGATGTGTGTTTTTCTATTCAGACGTCACCCCACAATCTAATGAGATCTGAACTGGAAAGCTTTACTTAAAAATAAGCAGAGAAAAAGAGAGAATTTCATTTCATTTCAAGAATGTAACTTGAAATAAGGAAAATTTATTTTCTTTTTATTAGAGAACATATATTTTATTAACCCACCATGACTTAAGACTCTTTCTGAATAAAATTTACATCTTCATATTTAGTTTGCTTCTGCGAGTCTGCAACTGCATTTCACATCATTTTGAAGCCCTTTAAATATATCAATAAAATAAATTATTTTCTGAATGTCAAGAACTGTACTGACAGCTCCATCATCTAAAAAGCTGTGGTCACTATTTAAGAATGCAAAGTTCTGTCTGTTTTTCACAAGTATTAAAGGAACTATTCTCTTAGGGATTTTGCACTAGCATCCATAGCTTCCTTTGTCATCTGCTATGCATGATTAAGTGCCTTCCTTAGTGCTAAATTGCAGAAGGTGAAAAAATGAGAGAAAATAGAGATATAAACGTGAGTGGAGACAGATTTTTAGGTTGTAGCATGAGTTACAAAGTAATTTTAAGGTGAAGAATGCTATTCCCATTTTAAAGAATCCAAATTTAAAGAAATTCCAGTTTTAAATTCTTCCAACCTGCAGAGACATCTCTCATCGTCAGGAAAATCTTCCAATCATTACAACTGAAAAAATGCAATTAGAGGCATAAAACCCAAAGAACTCTTCAGCAAGAGGACTCCACCATTTGTAAGCCTTGCTATACCCCTTAAGCCACAACCACATCAAGTAAAATTTCAGCATGCCAGAACAAGTGCCTATGCATGAGACCATCTACAACCTAATGTCATTAACCTAACAGGCATCTTAACTCATGATGAACACTAGTAGGTGTTCCTCCACTGTGCTAATTTTGATATAAAGGTATTTTTAGGGTGTGAATCTTAATTAAACCTTCTACGAAAGGCTGTGATTAACAAGATTTTTTTGGAAGGAAGTGCTCTCTGCCACAGTCCGGTAGGTCAGAGCATGAATCTGATCCAACACTTGGCCTGATTTGGGTCAAGATCTTGTATAAATTTTCCGCATCTCTGGACAGTGCCTGATTGCACAGGCATGGAGTTCCTGTTTCCCTATTTCCCTGTTTCTCCACCTGAGGCTATTTTGCTTCACACAGCTAAAGAGAATTTCCCAGGAAATTTGGTAGGAAGAAGCAGAAGAGATAATACAGTTGTTAGAGCACTCATCGAGCTAGTCTAACCCCCAGCTCCATAAAATATTCATAGAAAATTAAATAGCTTCACTGAAGGAAAAACACAAGCCTGGAGTACCTAATAAAAGTGTGTTGTATTAGATGGCTTCTCCAGATCAGAAAATAAAGGTGCTTTAGAATCTCGCCCATTAAATGTTCTGTCCATTAGCTTAGACAAAATAATTTTTGTATTTTGTTTTTTCTCATTACATAGGATTGACCCCAGCTTTAGGATAGGGTTTACCACTGAGTAGCATTAGATATTTCCTTCTATTTTGGGCTTAACTAGATAATTAACAGTGTAGAATAGGAATCACATTTTTCTTCCCTTCCTTGGCATTCTCTACTGAGTAGGTAAGACAGCTCTTTACTTATATTTCTGGATCCAGTGAAGTTCTGCTTTGGATTCAGTCTTGCCAATCTATGTTAGGGAAGGCACTTACTGTTCCAATTAAGCCTAGTGATTGAAAAGGAATACACAAGCTGCTGCAGTAGTTGTCTATACTGAAGAGATGTCCAGGGAGTGGGAATGGTGTCTAAATAACATGTAAAGACTGTATGATCTTAACATCAATGTCATAACATTTCAAATAAATTTTAATTCCTGAGCATATTCAGTTGGAAAATATTTGTATGTCAAATATGTTTCAGTACAATATTTAAGAAGTTGATATTAGATCAAATCACAGAAGAGTAATTATCACAGCAGACAAAATTTTTTGTAGTTCTGCCCAAATCAAGAAGTTGCATTCCACATTGCTAAAATTGTTGTAATTAACCTTTAATCCAAATTTTCAAAAGGTGACAATTTAACTTATGTAGATGTTCATGTGCAAAATATTGTGCAACACTGGTGATTGCAAGCCCTTTATTATGAGGTGCACATTTGGCAAAATTCTCCAGAGAGGTACATTTCCGTTTATGTCATAATAAACTTGAGGTAGAACTGAACAAATTCCATGTGAAGCCACCATCCAAATAGCTTAGTTAAAACTGTAAATTGTGGATTCAGTTATACACCTTCTTGCACACCAGAGTAGGAATTTCACACTCAAAGGCTTTCCCATTTTTGTCATGGTAACAGTTTAGATTGAACTTGCCTACAAAAACAGATTTAAAAAGTGTGTGCAAACCTTTTGTTGACAAACTGTATTCTGTTTGAGAAACAAAACAAAGGTTATAGAAACCAGTGATCCCACTTCACATACCATGTTGAGAGAAAAAAGCACCCTATAGTCCCAATAAAAGGGATCCACATGGCATTACAAACATTTGAGATATGTGAATATTCTGACTCAAGACATTTTTCCTGGATGCAAAAGGCAAATAGTTTGTGAGAGAAGGACTGGGGACTGTGTCATTGCAAGATAATTTTTTCAGCTGGCTGTGGGGATAACAAAGCAGGTCTGAGGAGCTGAACTCCAAGGTTCAGAGGCAATGACAGAGAAGGGCACTTGGCAAGAGGAAATATTTGAGGCAGAAAATGAGAACATAAAGAAAAGTGCGAACAGTTTAAATGCCTCTGTTCAAGTAAGAAGCAGTGCAGCACAAGTTCAGCTGTTAAACCACTGCTTTTGCGTAACATGAAGAATTCAGACAGCAGCTCACTGACACCCTGCCAGCACCAGCTGGGCATAAAAGCAGGAAGAAAGTGAGTGATTACACAACCGCAATCATACTGAAATATAGAGTGCAGCCTCTATGGCTATCTGGCAGCAAAGTTGCACAAAGGTAAAATTCTGAAAACCTGATAATTTAGGACCTGAGCCTTCAGTAGCTGGCTAGGCGATTAGGAGCTGAAACTAAATAAATGCAATAAAAAGCAAAATCTCACAGAACACAATCTGGATTTCAGATTTGGTAATAAGGTTGGGAAAACCAGCTAATTATGCCGTATAAAATGCATGTTTTGACTTTGCATGGTGCAGGAGCTACTTGCGTGTACTGGCTTTGGCAACAATAATTTCATTCCACTAGGCCCCACAGAGACAGTCTAGCTGCATGCATCGGCATTCACTCCTCTCTAAGCATTACTAAATCCAGGGAATAATATCTGCATGCTCAGTAAAGGGCTGAACATGCTTCATAAAGAGCATATTGAAGATCTCAGATAGAATCAGTTCTAGTGCAGGTGGCGTTACCTGTATTACTTGCAAAGTACAAGTGGCAGTGACAGGTAGGGTACAAAGAAATTGACTTGGTATCCACAATAAACACCACATCTTTTTCCTTGCAAATTGAAAGTGTTAGATATGGAAATTAGGAAGAAACAAGAAATTCCAGCTGTGTCTTTTACGAGCACATTTGTTCTTTGGTTGTATTTTTTTCAATATTTTCTTCTCTCATATATCTAGCCTGTCTTAAATGCACAAAAAATATCTGCATAAGGAAGATCTCCAATAGGAGATCTCACTTTGCACCTGATTATTTTTTCTCATGGACTTTTAATGTCTGCCTTTTAATGAGAGGCTGGACATGACCCAGCCATGGGCACTCCCAGCCCAGAAAGCCAAACATGTCCTGGTCTGCATCCAAAGCAGTGTGGGCAGCAGGGGAAGGAGGGGATTCTGTGCCTCTGCTCTGCTCAGGTGAGACCCCAGCTGGAACCCTGCATCCAGCTCTGGTGTCCCAGCACAGGAAGGACATGGAACTGTTGGAGTGAGTCCAGAGGAGGGGCAAAAAGATCAGAGGGAGCACCTCTCCCATGAAGGCCTTCTGGGAGAGAGATGGGGTTGTTCAGCCAGAAGAGAAGAAGACTCCAGGGGTACCTCACAGTAGCTTTCAGTACCTAAAAGGGGCCTAAGACAGAACTGGAGAAGGATGTAAAATTGGAAAAGATTAAATTTAGATTAGTTATTAGGAAGAAATTCTTTACTGTGATGGTGGTGAAACACTAGCACAGGTTGCCCAGGGAAGCTGTCCTCTGCTCATGACAGAAGGGTTGAATAGATGGTCTTTAAGGCCCCTTCCAAAATATTCTATGATTTTATGGTCAGGAATGGAATAAGGGACTGAGTCAATCTGACTTTTTTATCTTCTTTTAAACAGCCAGACTTCTAACTATAATCCAACAATACTGCTAGGAGCAGTGTGGTCAGGAGCAACAAGACCTTGTCAGGCATTCAGCACCCACCTAGTCTTCAGATGATGACGGCAGGCCACCAACTTGGCAGCTCTGCATTCTTCTGCCCACCCTCTGACAGCCGTTTCCTCCATGACAGCACTGAACCCAGTTGCTGTCATAATGACAAACTGGTCTTTACTCCCTCACCATGTCAGCTACAAATCACAGAATGAAACTTTGGTAGCTGAAGTCTCCAAACCCAAAGAGTAATTATCATATTTTTCACAGAATGAGCTGTCAGAGCATTACCAACCCAGATGTTACTAGATTCCAAATTGCATAGTATATAATCTAAACTATATTTTTTGTGAAATATCTGCAATACATTCTGCAGTACCTGTATTGCATATGACAGCACAGCATTCCTCATGAACTGTAGAACTCCAGGTTTGCTGAGGCTGAAATTTTGTACACATGGTAAGTTCTTTGCCAAAAGAGAAACACAGTCAATTGTGGAGCTGTTTGGGAATGTTTTGCTATTGGATGTTGCAGACCAAAATACCTCTTACATGCAAGATAGATTGAGTAATCAAAGCAGTACCTCCTGGGTCCAGAACAGGCAGGTGGTCAGAACATCCACCTGGGCTTGGCAGGCCAGGGTATAAATTCCTGGCCTTGGTCAAGAAGAACAGGGTAACACCTGGCTTTCTCATATGCTACATTAGTCCTCGCTTTCAGACATCTTTTCCTCTGTTCTTCTGCAGAAAAAGAAATCTTGGAAGACCAAGGTTTTACTTCTGTGTAAATTGTCTATTATCGCAGATTTCAAGATTTTATGGAGTAAAAAATATCTTTACTAGGTTTTGTAGAAGATTATATACTTTCCCTGGAGTAGTATGAAAGTGTTTCAATCTTAGGAAAACAAAATGGTTTGGAATGTTTTGCAGGATCAGTTTATTGGTTTACATTGGCTATAGAGAACTCCCAGATTTATTTGTCTGAATTGCTATCACACTTATGAGTCAGTCTTTTCAATGCTTCATCTCAAGTTTGGAGTTTAGAGAATAATTTGTGGTTCCTTTCAAGGTGACAAGTGTCCAAATGAATGATAGTTGTGAGTTCACTGGAAATAAAATTATTTTAATTGTTCAAAGCTATTCCACTCAGTTTTAACCACTCCAGATTTTCAAACTTGTTCCATACACATGCTTTTATATGCAGAAAATAAATACATTATTTATATGTGCATAACTTTGGCTCAGACTACAAACCCCAGGGATAGTATGCAGCTCTGAATACACAGGTTACAAAAAATAATTTAATTTATAAGCTTTTATGGCTGTATTAGCTCCATATTAGCTTTTTCTGCACTTCTGCCTCTCCAGATGTGGAAGCATAGGAAACATTCCAGGAGAAGTTTTGATGCCAGCTGTCAGTATTACGTGCTTTGAGCTGCAGCCACAAAGGTAAAAGTCTGGGGGCCTCTGTTTGTGGGTTTTGGGCACAAGAAAAATTGGGTTTACATTGGACAGTGCCAACATATTCTGCAGTATACTTTTCTGCTAAGGTTCAGCACAACGCAAGAAACAAAACCCAAGCAAGACAACATGTAGGGTGAACACAGTGAGATGTAAGAGATGCAACTGTCAGCTGCTTAATGAGATTGTTCCATGTACAATGATATGGGGGAATAAAATTCTATCTGAGCAAAACAGGTGGACTCAGGTGCATACCAAATACTTGGTTGCATAATCAGTCATCTTGGTAGCCTAGTGGCCAGAAGCAGTCAGAACCCAAAATGAAATATGAGTAGGACATTACCAAAAGATCACTAATGTTCAAGCATCAAATAATGGAAAATGGGAACTGTTTTGAAACTCAGTGTGCCTGAAGACTGAAGATCACAGATTCATTCACAAATCAGGGAAGAATGGAAGGCTTTATCTGCAGCTGTCCTGCAGATATCTACAGGTCTATCTCAGTGGTAAGAAAACTGGTCAAATATTTCAGTTCCTCCAAGAACACAGGCATTTGTGCTGTATAGTATGATAGAGGGTTCATTTCTTACACAGGGAATAGACCATTTTTACAAATTCCAAAAATACCAAGCAAATTTCTAGGAAAACATTCCCTGATAACAATTCATCTGCCCACTCTGAATTATGAGATTTTAATTCAAAAGTTTTTCTGCTCTGTCCAGCAGTGAAATAAACAGACCGTTATAACCTTTTCTTTAAAAAGAATAAGAACATCCCACAACCCACATTCCAGCATCTAGAGCAATCATGTGGCCTTTAGGATACTCTCCTTTAAGTTTGCTCATCTTTTTTGGTTTTGGCGGGGGTAGAGTTTATTTTCTGCAGAGTGGCTAGCATGGGGCTGTTTTGGATTTGTGTTGAACACAGAGCTGATAACACAGAGAAGTTTTCGTTATTGCTGAGCAGTGCTTACACAGAGCCAAGGCCTTTTCTGCTTTTCCTATGGCGATGCTGGTGAGGAAGCTGGGGGTGCAAGGGAGGTCAGGAGGAGACACAGCCAGAACAGGAGACCCCAACTGATCAAGGGGATATTCCAGATCATAAGGCGTCATGCTCTAGGATGTGAAGTGGGGGAAAAAGGAGAAAGGGGAGGACACTTGATGTGATGCTGTTTGTTTTCCCAAGTAATCATCATGTGTGATGGGGCCCTGCTCTCCTGGAGATGGCTGCACACCTCCCAGCTCATGGGAAGCAGGGAATTCATTCCCTGTTTTGCTTTGGTTGTATGCACAGCTTTTGCTTCCCGTATTTAAGAGCCTTTATCTCAACCTGTGAGTTTTCTGCCCTTTACCCTTATGATTCTCTCCCCAGCCTTGCTGGTGGGGGAGTGAGTGAGTGGCAGCATGGGGCTGGGTTGCTGGCTGGGGTTAAACCATGGCAACTTCAAATTGTCTCACATACTCACTATCCTGGAGTGACTTTCATTTAATATTTTCTTGTTAGAAGCACTTCGCTTTCTACAGATATTTATTTAATTGATGTGAGATTTGAACTTGAGTGCTGTGTATGAAGTTAGTACTGTTGCCTCTTTTTTTGTGATTTTAATACAAGAATACATCCAGCAGACCTTCTTTTTGAAAGTTTAGTCATACTTGCTAAAACCCCATGAAAATGCATTTTGTCAAAAATACTCATAACCACCTCACACTTTCATTAAGCTGTGCCTCACACAGGTGCCTAAGACGCATGATGGGAGCAAGACTTGACATGGAGAGACAATACCAGAGGAAAAAGAGACTCCAAGATATTCAGTAAGGTATCCTCTGGTCCTTCAAAGCAATTCCATCTTTTCTATTTTCCACTTAAAATATGAGGTCAAAAATGTGGAGACTTTTCTCCCTTCAGTGCCTTGCAGACATACTTAGGTATTGCTGATTGCTTCTTCTTCAAGGGCTAAAGAAATATGGATGAGTCCTCTGGGAATGAGTCTCTCTATTCCCTCATGAAATATAACTATATGAAGCTTTTCACTTAGAGGGAAACTTATATAAGGTATTTCACGGTGATTTTGAAAAGTCATGCTAAGAAATAACCATCCATGTGGTATTAGAGACCCATAGCCCTGGAAAAGAAGCAAAATGGGATTCCTACAGTTCTTTTCCTGATTAGGGTCAAAACCTTAGAAACAAGTTAGTTATCTAAATCTCTTTACACACACTACTGAAGTGCAGGTGCTTTCCTTAGAAATAGTCCATGCTCATTCCCTCAAGTCTTCTTCAAACTCTAAATTTAGAATCTTTTGCAACTATAGTGCCACATTTAAATAAAACTGGAAATTCTAAAATGAAAATTTGAGAGCCAGGAGAGGGATCTTTAGCAGATGTGGAACAGCTCAAAACAGACATGCGGAACAAATGTGTGATTCTACTGGAATTTACACCAAAATATTCCCCAAATGAAAAAAAACATTTCCAATGAACTACAAAAGATGTCATAAAAGGCAGTAAAAGTTCTTCATTCATTAGAGATGTCTGTGATTTTGTATTTTCCAATAAAACTGTGAAGTCCAGTTGACCAATATTTTTGTCAAGGCACACATAAAAAATTAGTGCATGGAAAATATTATCCTATTTTTTCCTCCTCAGGATTCAAATTCCTGTGCTTAATTTTATTTTTCCATTTTCTTTTAAGGTACTTTCAAAGCTGATTCTAGAAAGCCTATTTTGGCTGAAAGACATCTGTTTCCGTACCCTATGGATGATTCTGACTGGGAAAAAGAAAAGAGACTGAAGTAAGAAAGACATTTCTTTCTTGATTGCACAAGTAAGAAAATGGGGCAAATGGGAAAAGAGACCTGTGTGGATGAACAAGGAGCTCCAATCACTACTCAAGCACTAAGCAGGAAATACACAGGGGATGGAAGCACTCAGGCCACTTGGAATGAATATAGAGAATTTGCAAAGTGGAAATGAGATGAGGAATGTGGAATTTAATCTAGCCAAGCATGTCAAAGACAAAAAGAAAGGCTTCTTCAAACACATCAACAACAAAAGGAAAACAAAAGATAATGTGGAGTCATTACTAAGTGGAGGGGAAACCCTGATAACAGAGGACACAGAGAAGGCAAAGTTACTGAATGTCTTCTTTGCATCAATCTTCACTGACAAGACCAGACATAAGGAATCTCTGATAGGGGAGACCTTGGGGAGGGAGGGAAGGAGGGAGGGTGCACAGGAAGTTCCACCTGAAAACAAGGAAGAGCGTTACTGTGCATGTTACCAAGTACCGGAAAAGATTATCCAGAGAGGGTGTGGAGTCTCCCTCACTGGGGACATTCAAGAATAGTCTGGACACAGTCCTGTGACATGTACCCTAGGATAACTCTGCTGGGGCATGAGATTGGACCAGATGACCAACTGTGGTCCCTTTCAACGTGACTCATTCTGTGGCTGTTGCAATCTCAACAAAAGCCAGGATATCAGGTTGAAAGTCTTCCACAAAGGTGATGTGAGGCCAAACTATGAGAAACAATGGTATTTCCAGAGGAAGAGAAGAATTCAACAACAATGTGCTTAAGGAAATTCACAGTGGGGAAAAAAATTTAGATGTGTATCTCCTAATGATTAAAGTTAAAATACTGATTAGAAATCATTCCAATTTTCTTACTAATAGGGTTATTAAGAATTAAGGCTGATCTCCTGGTTTTTTCCTTCTGATGAGACATAAATGGTGACTGCTTTTCTTAAGGTCTTCCTCAGCTGCTAGAACTGGAATTCATGGAAAGTACTCATACACGCATTACGGATAACAAAGCAGGCTCTTCCAACAAAGTCAGCAGCTGCTTAGAGTAGATCTCTCCAGAGACCTGAGTGATCATGATCTATCCCTTACATATATCTGGCTGCCATTGTGGTCATAGAAGGCAACAGTGAGATAGATGTTGCTGAGGAAGCTGGCCACTTACAATACAATCAGCAAGGAAAACACTTGATCTTGCAGATGCAAATTGCTCCAGAGGGAGAAGCCTGATCAAGCCCAAAATGCAAGATTTTTCTTAACCACTTCCCCAGCTCCAACTGCTTTCCAAACTTATGGGCCTCCAGAAAGAGCACACTAATCAAAATTCACTTTTGGCTTAAATTGTTAGAAATAGAGGATTCTCATCTTCTGGGGAAAAAAAAAAATAAAAATCCCTCTAGATTTGTATGTGTTCTCAGAAAAATACCATCGAATTCATTCAAAGCAGAAAGGAAAACAACAGTTTTGTTGTTTCTTGCAACTAGAGTAAAAGCTTATTCCTCTAGAAATCAGACACAAAATAATCGATACAAAAAACTGCTGCAGTCCGGAAAATACTGTAGGTTGATGGTTTGGTGGGACATTTATTCACAGTTGTATTATCTCTTGTTCAAGAATAAAACAGGCAGTAAGGAAGTGCAGTTTGAAAAGCTTGTGAATGACTATGTGTAATGCACCAGTCACTTTGGAGGACAGTATGTTTGGGCCTGCAAAAATCTCAAACGTCCCAGTGTCATTCTTACTGTCGAATTACCACTCTCTATGCAGACAGCAAGAGTTTTGTTCTCTGTTTTGTTTAATTGCATAGGTAAGTGAATACCCTACAAAGAGCACCTTGTAGAAAAAGTCTAGCTTGGAAAACGGGTGGAAAAATATTTATATGCTTTGTATTAATAGCTTATATCAGTGGCTCACTGTTTCATAACTTTATGATAACACACTCCTCTAAAGTAATAATTATGATAAATGTAGGTCTTAATATTAGCACTATTAATAGTGTGAGAAAATTTCCATTTTATTTTCATTTTATTATCTGAAATGGAAATGAAAATAAAATTTTCATCTTATAATGTTTTCAGTTACCTTGTCTCACATTATTTTAAAGATTCCAGGTTGAGCAGAAAAGCACAAAGAATAATTAAGTCTCCTAATCTTTGATGATGCTCAGGATGAACAAAGCCGCGTTTAATGTAGACAAAAAGAGCTATTTTGCAGCTTCAAATATCTTCTCAACTATCTTCAAAATACTACCAGAAAAACTACCCTGTATATTATTAAACACACTTTCTAAATTCAACACAAAAGTGTTTCTTCACTAGAGGGAAGACATATTTTTCCTGTCTAAATGAGAAAATTGAAAGGGACAAAGGGAGAAGTTATTCTCTATATTTTGTCTTAAAATTCACATCACTGTGATCAAATTCATTCCTGATTTCACTGAAATCTCAGAAGGGATGAATGTGGTGAATGTGACAGTTTTAAAAGCTATCTTCCAATAGAAATATCAAAAGAAATTAATCTTCCCTCTAACAAAACAAAACAAAAAAACCAAACCAAAACAAAAACAAAACAAAAAACCCCACTTAAGACATGATCAAAACAAAAACAATTACTACTTTTGCATTGCAAAATCAGAGAATTATTCATAACTATAACAAAATCCAAAATGCATCAATACTGACAAATCTATGAAAAATTTTATTTCTAAATGAATTCCACGTTGCTCTCATTTTACTACATCTCATTCATTAGAAGGACCTAGATGAAACTTTCATCTGGAACAGATAAAGATGTATGCTGACAGGCAGGATTCCTAAAATATTCACACTTTCACTCAAGGTAATGACTCTGAGAGTTTGAGTTCAAGAACGTATTATTTGCATGAAATTTATACTTAAGTAAATAATTGGTCAAATAGGTGTGACCTCTGGTATTCAATTTTAAATGTGAATGCATGCCTGAATTTTTCCAGGCACAGTAAATTGCTCACCCTCAAAAACAAGCCATGAAGTGTACCAGGTATTTTGTAAGCACCAATTTCACATCTTCCAGTGTTTCACAATTACTAACTTAATTGGGATTATGGAAAATACAGAAGACCTCCTCAGTTGCTACCAGATAAATCAGTTTCCTCAGTATAACTGACTTCCACAAAACAAATATTAATTTAAGATAAATACTTCTGAAATTTCAATTCCCACAATAACCTTTAACTAATTACAGGAAATCCTTGGCAGAGTAATTGTGCAAGAAAAATACAAACAAACAAACAAAAAGTACATTTTCAGTCATAAATTAATTTACTTTTCATCATTTTAGTACCGTCAGCAAATAAATTTTAAGAAGTAATACAGGTGCAAACAACTAATAATTATGAAATAAGCAAAGCCCTTCCAGGCCTTCAAAAAATTTTGCTGACAAAGTCAGCATTTCCAGAGGAAATAAAGGGGGGTTTCCATCCTTATCAATGTGTAATTGCATCTTTACCCTACCTATGTGAAAAAATGTTGAGACCTCATCCCACTATTTGTTCTTTCAGAATTTTACCTCAGGACTGTCAGGAAGCCCAGGTCCTCAGATATGGCTTGTCACAACAGAAAAGCTGTAATATACTAATGTTTTATTAACTTTGGGTTTGTGCTATACAAGGACATCAGCCCCTAAAATAGGATGCCTTTGCCGCAGAATCCAACCCAGGAACCAGACTTCAATCAATGCAAAGAATCTTACGAATTCAGCAATTTTCTACCCTTGAGGGAGGCCACAGAAGAAAAACTCCTCCTCTGAGAAGCTGCTATCATCTCTCACATCGGACCCCTCAGTCAAGCCAAAATGTTACCTAAGAGAGAATATGTTGCCTGGTGCTTCCCGCGTTCCCCACGCATTAGGCGGACACAGCGTCAAGAGAAGCCGTTCCCGCACACTGCAGGCTTGTGCTCATTCCTTCATCGTAACTCAGACGTGACACAGCAAAGGCGCCGAAAATCCTGGCCCTTACATTTAAATATGAAAGAGGTTCACCTGGGCTCATGAAGTGTGCTCAATCTGCTGATACAGGCTTTCTAATTAAGCTGTGCTAAAAAGATTGCACAGCTCAGTAAAATACATCCCGTCCACACACAGCCCAGATGATAGGCTCTCTCCTTTATCCTGTGTTTTACACTATGTGGAAATGTATTTTTGAAAGTGCAATCAATACCAGGCCTTTAAAAATTAGCTATAATAAGGAGTATTATCGCAAAAAAAAAAAAAATCAGAAGATAATGGCATATTAAATCTTAGAACAGCAGAGTAGTGGTTTTATTCATGAGAAATTTTAGAGTAGAAGGGCAGAAGGAGCTACTGAAAGTTACTGCTAAGCTCCTACATCCTATACCACAGCACAGGCCATGAACCTAAGGGCTTGCTTTAATTAAAGAACATAACAAAAACCCTAAATCTCAAACGAATTGAACAGAAAATACACTGTACCAGCTACTACATTGTTCTACAACTTTACTGCCATTGATGACAGTCTTCATTTTAACTCTGAATACATCCAATTTCAACTCCCAAAACCCAGGTCTTCTTTTATAACTTCAATCTCTTCTTCTCACATATTTCTTAGAAGATATCTGTCCCTTCTCAGATATCTGTAAATCACAATTTCTTCTCCTTCTCTTTTACCAGCCAAATATTCCCTGGAGTCTCTCAATTTACAGCAAGCCCCTTTCTTTCTTGCCTCTTCACTGAATTTTCTCAGACTTAGCAACTTCTATTTTGAATTTTGCACATTCAAAAAGGATCCAACATTCTGGAAAAAGTTGCTCTAGAGCTAAATACAAAAGCAACCTATCTTCTGGTTTTCTTTTTATATATCTCTGATATACTATGCAGTTTAATTCAAATAATTAGGGATATCAAAGTTGTCAGTACAAATAAGATGCAGAATCAGGATGAAGTGTACTTTTTCGGGCAGTATTAAAATGATGATTTACACTCTAGCCAGTAACTTGTTCATTTTAAAGTATCACAGAAAACAGTGAAAAGATAATGGGCCAAGAAAAAAAATTAAAATAATCCCAGTACTTCAGATTCCTGGTTTGTTTTTTTGGTTTGTTTTGGTTTCTTTTTGGCGGGGGAGGGGATTTTTGGGAGGGGGGCAATGAAGTTTTTTGGGATTTTGTGGAATTACTCTTACTAAGAAAAGAATGAATCAGCTATTTTCAAAAGATCTGTATTATTAACGCGATATCACAGCCTTTATAAGATAGTCTGATGCACTGTAATAGTAATGAAGAAAAACCTGCTGATTGCACGCATGTATGTTCAGCTGCAAGTGAGAAACAAAACAATCCTTAGAAATGCAAAAGCACAGAGGAAGTTATCTGAGATGTTGAAAAGATTGAAAATAAATAAAACTGAACCAGTTAGTCATATATGAAGACACTATTAAAAATTTCCAATAATTTATTAGCTGGTAAGTTTTCTGCCTCAAACCAAGAAAACTACATTTTTTAATTCTCATATTTTCATGTTCGAAACAGAAAGAAGAAGAAAAATCTTATTTCTTTAGCACGTACAGCAAACAGTTTAACTGCAGAGGAGAGGCAAAGGAAACTTTTAAAATAAGATTTGATATTACTAAAATCTTCCCAGAAACTGATTGGGTACAGTCAAGCAGAGTGTGAAATGATAAGACCATCTGAACCAATTATATTTCACAGAAACGACAACCACTAACATAATTTTGTACATTGGAACCTGTTTGCTTACATAACTCATGCCTACTGTCGAGGTCTGTATTTCAATAAAGCAAATGTGCAAATGGCATGGTTCCTGTTAGAAAAGTGTCTTCCATCAAGTTAAATAGCTGCACAATACACTGAAATCCAGATAGCTATCATTCAACATCATTTTTGCATCTGTCTAAATTCTTGTTAGAGTAAACAAGATAAAAAGGGTTAGAGGTTCAGAAATAAACAGCATTTCTTGTTTTATTCTATTTCCTGGCCTTTTCAAGACTATCTACAATAAACACCATCATTAATAATAATTAAATCCAGAAATATTATAGAAATAGAACTATACTATAATGTGACTTCTCTGAGAACCACATCTATGGAGGACACACTCTCTCTGCAATTTTGATAATTTTTTAATTAAAAGATCCCTTATTGCCACATTTCCATTTTTTTTTAAGAAAATCAGATGAACACCCCCAAAATAGTGGAGAACTACAACTGGTGTCAATACAGTAACAGACATTTGTTATTAATAAATGCAACAGCATTCAACCTTTATTGACCATAATTCCACTCATTTTGTTGTGCCTGTTGGCCCAGCTCTTTGACAAAACTAAGCATGTCGTTTTTGCTAAGACACTTCTGGCAAACCTCTCATTCTTTCAGCAACCTCTCAAAACAAAGTCTTCTTTTCATGATCTCCCTGATTAGCTCCCATGCCACCATTTCAGAGAAGGTACTGCCTTAGGGACCTGGCAGAGGAGAAAAAATAGAAATTCAACATACTAATTTAGCATTAGTAATCTTTTTTGCAGCTGCAGTGATCTGAAGAGAGGTAAATTAGAAGGTATTGGGTATCAAAGGATGAGTAGATCTGCCATTTTCTGATGATATAAAACTCCTCTAGCCTATAGTAGGATTTTTTGCCCAGCACACTACTTCATGAGTGTAATATAGCAACATATTGTTTAGGCTTGATCTCTTTTGTGGTCTGTTCCATGAGATCAGACTGTTTTAACTTCAAAAAAACCTGGAGTATGCGTCTCAATTTTAGGTGCTGCTACAGTATTAGACCATTAGCATAGGTTTTTTGGACATACTCAGAAAAAATATATAAACAAATCCCAGCATTTAGAAATGGAGATTTTTACCTCAGGTATCCTGGTGTCAGAAAAATCTTTGTAGTTACAATAAATTAAGGCCCTCTTTAATAGGGTTATATTATATTAGTAAGAAAGCCTTTCTATAACTGCACTAAAAAGCTTCCCTCCTTAATGAATGCTGATGCAGGAAGAAAAGCATACTTTCCACAATTTGAGCTCTAGCTTGCTCCCTTTGTTTCTCAGTGAGCACTACCTGAAAAGTTATCCAGCACAGAAAGACATCTACTGGCTTAACAGTTTCCTGAAGTAAACATGTCATTAACCTTTCTAAAGGGGACAGTTTCTCCTAAGAGAGAAGGCAAGTTTCAGATAAAAGGGCAGAGAGAGCCAATGATTGAAAGAATTTTCATATTAAAGACTGGTTGGCAGGCATCAATAGCATGAAAACCCAAGACATACAGAAGTAATAACCAAAACCTCAGCCTTCTTGCTAGCATCCCAATTTTAGCCAACTCCACGAGGCAAATTGCTGGCTGGAAGCCACTCTTTATTTTCAGATAAAAGCTTGCTATGTCTACTGTACAGTTGTGCTTTTTACATATCTATTCCTTCTAAAGGTAGCAATTTTCTCAAAGCAGGGGAATATTCCTGTGTAGAGGAGTTCTTTAGTAGCTGACTTCAGCCACAGTGACCCTGTATTTAGATGGTGCTGGGCCACCACTTTGGACCAGCAAAGAATTGCACTCTGTGGAATGATTGGCTCTCTATGCTGAATTTATTCCATGCTGAAGCTGACTTCAAGACATCCTACTTCTGCACCTCTGCCTTCTAAATGGCTCTGCTTAAATGATTCTTTCTTTTCCTTTTAACAGTTTTGTCTTCACCAGGGCTTTGTTCTTTACTTATTTCTGAAGTTATCAAACGGAAGCGTTGATTAGAGTAAGAAAAGTGAACACAAGGTCTGACTGTACACAAGACTATTTGCTAACTGAATAAATGGCAAACAACACATTTCCAATAATCTCACAGATATAAGAATCTCAAAACTCTTCATGCAATAAATGTACACAAAATAATTTCTGTCACAAGAATGATTTCTCTTCCATAATCCTCTCAGAATTGAAAGCAGGGGTTTATGTCACCTTTCTGTTCCCCAGTCTGGCCTTTTCCAGGATAAAATATATGACTTTACAGTACAAAATACTGAAAGCATTTGGGGTTTTTTAATTCGTCTAAGTGCTTAATTCACTTACACTTTCTTTCATATTAGGAAATAATAGATTCTGACCACTGAGTTTCATACATGTGTGAGACTCCATCTACTTACAAGTAAGAGATCTGTTAGCAATAAAAGAGTACAGTGAATAATGGCAGTGAGTGTATCTGGTGCATGAGCATAGAAATGTAGTCAGCTTGTTCTGCCATTGGTCGTCATCCTCAATACCCTAAATTTTTGAGTAGCTTTAATTGCTTGTCTCCCTTGATTAATAGTTGAAGGAGACATGAAATTATGCCTTAGGAAGCAAAGGATAGTGGATAGGCAGGAAATAATACAGTTTTAAGACATTTGAATGTGAGGGAAAGGCACTTGAAATAAGTGCAATGAAGGACACCTGCGCTGGAGTTTCAAAGAGCTGATAGCACTGTCCAGGCTATTTGCAGATCATTATATAAGCTTCATTTTCAACACCCTGGATGGTCTGAGGTAAGTGAAAGACATTTAAAATCAAAATTAAAACTAAAACACTGAATTGGAGAAACAAAAGAAATCTTATAAGCAAAGGTTATTACTTTAGAAACTATTTCTTTCCACTGCCCTTCCTATTTTTTTGCTAATCTGCACTGGAGCCTGAGCGGTGAAATATTCAGAAGTGCCCAGCCCCACTGAAATCCAATTTCTTTTTCTATTTTTAAAATTAAAGGTCTTGAGTCAAACCATGATGTATTATGCAATGAATCTGTAACAGGAAGAGCAGTATAACATTGCCAGCTAGTGGTCACTTGACTTCAGAGCACAATAACTCAATTCTAGCACAGTTTAAATATTTTTGAAATGTAATAAAATCTTTTATAGTTGTAGCTTAAGAAGATGACAAATAAATTGCAAACACATTTCAGTACCTTAGCCATCAGAACATAAAATTCTGCATGAAGGTAACATTTAGTTCATGAATATGCCAGTCCGTTTATGTTTAGTTTTCCAGTTGAAAAGTACACGAATATTTTAAGTTCATACCAGCACTGATTCCAGCGCTGCAGATAACTATATCATATCTTCATTAATGTTTTTCAACTTCACTAGTCATCTCTGAGCTGTATCTTCTAACACCTGGATAATAATATGTTTGGGTTTTTTACAATTGTTGCTGCTTAAGACTGTTTGTTCATTTGATGTGAACTCTCACAAATGCACAGATATCAGCAAAACAAACATGTAATGGATACAAAAGAGACAGAAAATTCAGGCAACTGCAGTTATAACAAGGTGTGCATTTATAATAATTACAATATTAATGATGCATCTTTCTGAATTCTCTCTGTAATCTAGGGTCTAGATTCAAACAAGCTGTTTTATGAAGATATAACGGGACATGAACACCGAGTAATGCATAATACACAGTAAGAGAGAAAAGAAGGAGAGAAAGAATGGATCCTAACATAAATGTCATGTCCTGCAAAAACATATACCCTTAAATGTTTCTATAGATATCTTCACTAGCTACGCTACGTTTGCAAAATGTAAGTGGGCTGGCATTTGTGTGTCAGTATGTAAAGGTCATAGAGCAGAATATACATTCTGGAAGCCGACATTTCCTTCAGACTAACATAAGAAAAAATGGAGATTTTAGGTAATTATAAAAGAAATTAAAAGCAAATATATGATGGTGTAAACCATTATCACCAAACAGCTCTTATGAATCCCTTGTTGGTCTTAATATGTTAAAGGTTATATCTATGTCATCATTTGCAGCCAGTTTTAAAATTGCACTTTTCACGCTTGCATCAGAAATGGGAGAAATCACCCCCTTGCAACAAATCTGTGTTAATTCATCCATCCCTGCAGACAGATTTATTGTGTGGACTTCATTTCTGAGCTGCCTGTGGTTATGGGGCCCACAAAGTTCAGAATGAGAACACACCATGCTCATACTGGCAGTGTGCACCAGCAGCGGCAATCTGGTTTTGCCTGTAGAGGACTGGGCAGACATATCCTAAAATCCTGTTTAAGGTCCTTCCAGCCTTAGGGCATCATTCTGCAAAGATTTACAGGCCCAATTAATTTTTTTCTGACTTCAGCAGGACTGCTCATGGATAAGTACAAGCATAGCAGGCAGCTTTGCAAACGACTCTGAGAGTCGGGATAATTCCGAGGTGTGATCTGGGACACTGAGTCTGAGGGCCAAGTCCACAGTTGTCTGGAAAATTACGCTGCCATTAAAATTCATGCAAGCACTATCCCCAGAGGAACAGATCTGTCAATGAAGGCAGAGAGTTACCAAAGAGGCCTTACTCAGAATCCTTTAAAATTATCTACTACTTAGGATGGAAGGTGTAATTTAGAAGATGTCTTTAAAAAGGGGAGACAAGGCAGATTTCACCTTTTAATCTGGGAGAATAAAAAAGGCAAAAGAAAATTTGTTCCCTTTAGGCTGAACCCACACCATCTACTTCAGAGCAGTTTTGAAGCCCTTCCCTTAACTGACCCTACTAACAGTTTGCTTTCACAGGATGGTTTTCCTGTACACTGGACAAATGCCCTGGACATTGCAATTAGTCTCTCTTTCACAAAAAAGTCAGTCTTTAAACATTTCATCTTTAGATATCACCAAAATACCTGTGTGGTGGAGACTTTTGGCATAGGTGATCAAGCTAGATGTAACTCAGAGTAGATCCCCTGAACAACAAGTGTAAACAAAAACAGAAGTCCAGAACCAGCTTTTGAATACCAATCCCTTTCTGATGTACCATATGATCTCCTAATGAAGATTTAAAAATAGGTACTGAGTAAATAAAGCCAAGCTCTTGTTAGTCACAGTTAATAGAACATAGTTCTTCAAACACATAGGCATTATTTGTTAACAAATTATTTAATCAGCCTCAGGAGTGCCAGGTACCATGCATGCTAAGCTTCTGATGGCATAAGGAGACTTCCGGTCAAGCTTTGACTTTAATAACTTTAGATGGGCTGTAGTCATCCCCATAAGTGTCCAGAGATTACTTAGGTTTTCCTATCCATCATAGTGCACTGCAGAGCTCATCTCATTCAAGCTCTCAGATTCTCCTTCAACACTTGCAAAAGTACCCACCTGCTGGGAAATATCTATTCTCACATTTTCAGTGACTGACACATCTCCTCCAGCCAAAGGATGCTCTGCAGCTCCAGCTTCCCCTGAGTCAGACTTGGCAGCCTTGGTCTTGCTATGATCTAGCTCTATATGTCATGTTTTCTTCCCCCATTTCCAGTGAGAGGAAGTTTATGTTTTTGTTTTCTTGCTAAAAAGGTATTGGCAACACTTTTCCAACTGACTTGATAGTTACTAACTTCTGCAGCTACAAGTAGCTTGTGTAGAGCACTTGTAAGGCTGACAGTCTTACAGTTCCAATGCTGTCCATGACTGCAAAAGCACATTTGTCACCTCTTGGATCATTTTATGCTGTGCCACCAATTTTTACAATGTTTTATATAATCCCCTCCACAGCCTTCAACCCTCATCACTACAAAAACTTTGACCAGCCAAAGGCTCGTTGATCTCCACTTCCACTTTTCACTGTCCCATACAAACCACTACCTTATCAGGTACTCATTCTCCTCCTTCCAGCAATTACTATTACTCCCATCAATACACATATACATGCTTTATTATTCTTTTTAGTATACTTAGAACTTTTGTTGATGTATGCTTCACTTTTGTACAGAAAGCAGCATTCCTACATTTTTTGTAATTCAGTTGCACAGCTAGATCATCTGCCCGAGATAAAGGAAAGACACTAAAACCAAACTCTTTCAGAACTAGCACTGTGACCAATGCAAGAAATGATCCTCTGACAGACCTCTTTCTTGGTAGCACCACTTGCCTTTGTCAACACAAAGCAAAGAGCTCTCCAGTCATCACCCACTCTACTAAAATGCCACCAGTCGGCAAGGCTTTAAATTCACTCTTATATTTGTGGGAAGCTGGTGTAGCAAAATTCAATGCAAGATGTTAGAGAAGAGAGTGGTGATTTCATTAAACAAAATTATCTCAAATACAGTGTGCATACAGTTGCATTCTGCAAAGTACCAAGGTATGGTTTCTCTTTTTCTTTTACAGCCTGGGGGATGAACAGATGGAGAGCAGCCCTGGGGAGAAGGACTTGGGGGTGCTGGTGGGTGAGGCTGGACATGACCCAGCCATGGGCACTGCCAGCCCAGAAAGCCAAACGTGTCCTGGGCTGCATCCAAAGCAGTGTGGGCAGCAGGGCAGGGAGGGGATTCTGTGCCTCTGCTCTGCTCTGGTGAGACCCCAGCTGGAACCCCGCATTCAGCTCTGGGGTCCCACAGGACAGGACAAGTCTCACAGGAAAGACATGGACCTGTTGGAGTAAGTCCAGAGGAGGCCATCAAGTTGATCAGAGGGATGGAGCAACTCTCCTATGAGCAAAGGCTGAGAGAATTGGGATTGTTCAGCCTGGAGAGGAGAAGGCTTCAGGGTGACCCAGTTGCAGCTTTTCAGTACCTGAAGGGACCCTTACAAGGAAGATGGAAAGAGACTATATGCAGTGACAGGATAAGGGGGAATGGCTTCAAACTGAAAGACAGCAGGTTTAGATTAGACACTAGGAAGAAATTCTAGGGGAGTGGTGAGCACTGAAACAGGTTGTCCACAGAAGATGTGGATGCCCCATCCTTGGAAGTGTTCAAGATCAGGTTGGATGAAGCTCTTAGCAACCTGGCCCAGTGAAAGTGTCCCTGCCCATGATAGGCAGGTTGAAATTAGATGATCTTTAATGTCCCACTCAAGCCATTCCATGATTCTACAGTTCTTTGACACCTAAGCAGTCTGGCCAGAATCCCTAGCGCTCACCATGAAGGGCAAACACTGCTGTCTACACAACTCTCATACACCTTGATTTCCCTTGGATTGACTACTGCACAGTGACTGGGGCATGTGCTGAACGTAATCCTTTAATGTGGACAGTGCTGGAGCAAAATGCCTGAGACTTGTGGTTCTTTGCATTTCCTCTATGAACATTTTTATGGCTCCAGATCTTCCAGTTTGACACCATTAATATTGCAAGTTTTCCTTCTTGCTATCTGTGTTGGGTTTGCACGACCTGGTTTTTAGTAGCGAGGGGGGCACAGAGCAGCTTCTTTGAGAAGCTGCTGGAATGTCCAACAGAGGCAGACACTGGTGGCTCCAAAGATGGGCATGCCATTGGCCAAGGCTGGGCTAATTCTAAATGGTGGTAAAGCCTCTGTGATAACACATTTAAGAAGAAATCAAAACAAAAATGAGTGGCGCAGTTTTAACTCCAGCCAGAGAAGAGCAGAGTGAGAACATGAGAGGAACAACTCTGCAGACACCCAGGTCAGTGCATAAGGAGAGAGAGGAGCTGCTCCAGGCACTGGAGCTGAGATTCCCCTGCAGCCCCTGGTGCAGACCATGGTGAGGCAGCTGTGCCCCTGTAGCCCATGGAGGTTTGTGGGGCTGCAGAGATCCATCTGCAGTCCATGGAGGAGCCCCACAGCAGAGCAGGGGGATGCCTAAGAGGAAGCTGTGATGCTGTGGGACATCTGTGGAGTCTCCTTGAAGGACTGCACCCTGTGGAAGAGTGACCCATGCAGCAGCAGGTTTGGGAGGACTGCTGCCCGTGGGGTGGTCTCACACTGCAGCAGGTCACTGAGAGCTGTTGCTTGTGAGCGGGACTCACACTGGAGAAGTTCATGGAGAACTGTCTCCCATGGGAGGGACCCCACAGTGCATCTGGGGAACGACTCCTCTCCTGAGGAGTGGGGTAAACCATGGCTGATGAATTGACCATCATCCCCATTCCCTGTCGACTTGCACCACTGAGGCAGGAGACAGAGCTTGGGAAGGAGGGAGGGGTGGGGGGGAAGGTTCAAGGGCTTCTTTTACTTCTCATTATCCTGCTCTGGTTGTGCTAGTAATAAATTCACTTTATGTAAGTTAGGCCTGATTTGCCCTGATGATATTTGATGAATGATTTCTCCCAGTCTTTATCTCAATCCATGAACCCTTTGTTATATTCCTCTGCTCTGTCCAGCTGCACAGGGGAGTGAGTGAGGAGCTTTCGTGGGTGCCTGGCACCCAGCCACTGACAAGGAATATGAATGAAAAGCTATATACAGCATTCTGTAGCAATTAACACGTACCATACCCTTGCTTTGCTGTTTCTAAGGCTTTAACAGATTCTTCTGTTAACACTTCAGTCATACCAGTCTTAATATTTTTGGTATAAATGTCTATACATTCTTTAATTATCTTTGTTTCCATCTGTTTTTCAATAATTTAGCCATCTAATCTCACAGAGGCATGACTCCTCCTGTGTCTACTTTCAATTGCAAGTTTATTTAACACAACAGCTAACTCTTGCCACAGGTAACCTGATACATCATTTAAGCATAAAACAGGAGTGTGTTCCACTTTCCAACACCTGTTTCAGCAAACACATTTCTACTGCACAGAGGGTGAGTATTTTTGGAAATTATTTAATTAAATTTTTTTTCAGGTTAATGAAACCCAGGTTAATCTGTACACAAACAGAAGACAACTGTTCAAGCTTACTAAACTTTTTGCAAGTCTTGAACAACAGAGACTATACAAGATTGTGCATGAATAGGTGAGGATTTTTAGTCTATCCACAGGCTGCATTAATGAAGCTGATCTCAGATTTCACAACTGGCAATTTTGAAGAGACAAGGACTTTTCACGTCTTCAGTATGTCTGTCCTGGGGGTTGTCTTATTTAGATTTAGAACCACAGTTTGCTTCCAGTTGGTAAAGCTTTTTTAAGGGTGATGCCAGATACCATTTTATCAGATACTTCAGTATCTTTTTGACATAATATAGGTGTTGTATTTTCTAAAAGAGCTGACAAGGTCGCAGACAAAAATCCAAGAGTGTGTATGATATTTTAACCAAGCATTTGAAGCTCAGTGCCTTAAGGCACTTTCTAACTCAAACACCACTCTGGGGTTTGTGGATGGATGTACTACTTCCTCAGCTAAGATTTTCTTCTATGACTAATTTCTCTTAGGAGTAAAGTGGTACTATCTTTTTACAAAGACACCTGCACCTTACAGTACTTTTGAGACCATTATGTGAAAGCTAACAGAAGTCAAGATTTTCTGATATTTTTAACTATTAACAGTCGGCTTTTTGGACATCTGCAACTAGCAGTGACAGACACTTTCAGTCTCTCCCGCCAATGGGATTATAATCACAACCTTAGGCAGTACAAAAACAATGCAGTCAAGTCTTAAGTGATCAGCACATTCAATGCTCTAAATGGGACTGCTCTGTCAGCCTTTTCTTAGACTTTTAGGTCTCTTTTTATGCAGGACAAAAGCCACACAAGAAAGCATCAAACTAACCTTCCTTTGACAACAAGCATCTGAATATGCCAATTAAAGCATAGGTATTTGCTGCTAAATGTTGTCACATACCAACTGCTACAAACCTCCTCAAAAGGTGCATGGGCAGAAAAGAATTGTTATCTAAGGGCGAAAATAACATTGCAGCATGAACTAATAAATGAAAGACATTTCTGCAGCACTGTAGTTAAGAAAGTGTATCCTACTGGAATCAGTTGTAAAATGGACACCTGAGACTTGGGGCAGTTGGAGGCTTTCATCTTTAAAGAACAAGTTATCTGAAGGGTTAAGTTTTCCTCTTTTTCCTGTAAGTTTGTGGCACACAGGGTACCAAAGAAAGATGGATATGTGCGATGGGGTTGAAGTCTCTTCTTTGAAGGCTATTTCTCAGTTTTCAGAGATCAAGTTTGCTGTGCAGATTTTCTTATTAGCTTTTGATTCATAGGGTTAAATTCAAAAATCTAGGTATATTTCAGATATAATCTTCACCAAAATCATTGATCAATGTCATGTCAAAAATATTTCATTTCAAAGCTACGTTTTCAAGGAAAACACTTTTTATCAAAATGATATTAACAAAACTTTCTGCAACGTGTCAATCTTTCATGTAGCTTTATCCAGATAAACCTTGCTCACCTCATGAGCTTTTTTATCAGGTTTGAAAATTCAGTTGGTTAGAAGGTCTTGCTGTCTTCTTTCCTTCTCTTTCTTGAGTAATATCATACTATCTCAAATGCACTTTTAATACACTTAATTACCCTATTTGCACTCTGCTCTAGGTAGGTTGGCACTTCTGGTAATCATGTTAGAAATATAATAACATAAGCTGAAACACTTAGGTTGGGTCTGGAGTCTTTGCAATTAGGGAAAAATAAACATCTTATTTTTAAAATAAAATTTTAAAAGTACACGTGGAAACTTTACTGTTCCATTTTTATTGCTCTTTCTCCAAATATGACTACATTCAACACTAAAAAAACCCAAATAGATTCAAATATATTTACCATGGTCTTCCACAAACCTAGAGATAAGCTTTTACTTTTGTGTACTTCGTAATAAAGTAAAAGACCTCAACCAACTGCTTGAGGCAACTGTGCAGAACTTTTTAATATGATTGCTACATGGTAGCTTGATGTATTTTTCCCCCTAGAGAGGGAAGAAATAGGGCAAATGAGTTGTTCTTACTACCTTCAGTTATTACCTGAAGTCATGAGTTGTTTTTCCTTTTGACAGACGCTGTAATGTCAAGGTGGCACCAGCCCACTCTTGGCGAGGCTCTGTCCTAGGAAAGTGTTTTGCTCATAATAGGCTGCCTGACAGTCTGACCTTTATCGCATTTTTCTTTCCTGTCACCTTCAGGAAGGGCCGCTGTGGTGCTGTTGATGTATTTCATACACAAGCAAATAATTTCAGAATTATCCTGAAACACTAAAAATTAAGTTCTTCTCTTGATCTTGCAACATTGTCTGGTTTTTGTGATTTGTACTAAAAATAAAAAAAAAATCTGAATTTATTTTTGATTACTTGATTCCAGGATCATCAAGAGCTTCTAGTGCTCTGTATTTCCCAAGTTGCTTTCCCAAACATGCCTTCATGCTTGAAAAATGAAAGCTAACTCATTGGTAGGGAAAGCTTACTTCTTGAGGAAAAATGGAAATCCATTGTCCAAGAAAATTAAATCCTTATCCACTCAGTTAAAGTCACAAATTATCAGCTCTGCAAACAACTTTTTCCTCTAAGGACTGCACAGAAGTCTGCAACATCTCTCTGAGGTCAAAATGTGTGCCTGACAAGGATATGCAGAATGCAATTAGCTTTAGGTGGCATAATCTAGTGAATATTTATATTTCTCAATCTTCCTTTTCAGTTTTATTTTTCTTTTAGTGTTAAAAAATACATAAGGTACACCTTTTGAATCTATCTTTAAATACTGTACTTAAAATACGCTAATATTCTAATTAAATACATGTTTCAAACTTTCTGGAACCACTAATTGAGCTGAATTAACACTCCCAATGCATTTAAGCATGAGCACAAAGCATACTAGGACTAGGATGCTAGGCAAGTTTGATGTTTCAGCTGTTTACAAGCCAGTTACAGATGATGCTAATTATGAAAAAATATATTTTGTTTATTGTGCAGGCATAAAAAAGTAAGAAAGCAAGAAAAAGCTGCTTTGGGGCTAAAAGCAACATGGAAGGATGCTTAGACATGTTTAATTTTTTTCTTCAGTGCTTAACACTTCAGTCTGTTACTAGAGCAGTTTTGCCATGTTTTGGTTTTTTTCTCCTTCACTGCTTTTCAGAGGATGTTTGAATCACTGCACAGACAAACAGCATCAAGTTATCAAAAATGGTATCTGCATATGATAAAGCAGACACCCTCATATATGATTCTCTTACAAAAGAGAACTCATCAGGACTTTCAGAAAAGACTGCAGTATTTTGCTGCAAAAATATGCTTTAAAATACCCTTCATCAAAACTGGGAGGAGAAGGGAAAAAAATAATTGCCTATAAAAGAAAGACTTCCCATAAAACAGATTTTCTGGACAAAACAATACAACCACTGCAAAGTTTTCAAGATCAACACTTTCCACATGTGTAGAAAAGTAATTTGTCATGAATGATGCTGCCTGCTTGTTATTCACCACCAGTTTTTCTTGCATCATCTTTACATAAGGTCCTGCTGAGCAGGTTTTGACAGACATTCAGATGAGCAGAGCTAGCAGCACAGTTTTCTTTACAGCCTGTTTCTTACACAATTATATTGACACATAAGCATTAAGGTATACATCGGGCATCAGTTAAGGGACACTTCAGATACAAGCAATTTTCTGAAATCCATAAGCCTAAGTTCTCACTGGGGCATGCAATCAGAAGTGGCCATTTTTTCATGTCAACAGAAAAAAGGACTATAAAAAATATTGACTTCCAAACTTCTAACATGTAATGCAGTTGATTGCACTTAAATCACGCAGCTCGGTACATCTCAGCGATTCAGCTGGTGATGAATTTACTTTCAAATTAAGGAAGGTTTTTAGCACATTTGCTTTAAGGTGCTAGTGCTGAACATGCAATACATAAAGGCACTTTTATAGCACCAGAAAATAGACTGCAAGGGCAGCAGAGTAGCAATGCTAGGCCTGAGACTGTACCCTGAACCATGCCCAACATCTTCCATTCTCTTCCTGCAGTGTTTTTTTAGAAAACAGAGCAAGACTATTCTTTTGAGGCAATGAGAAAAGACAAACAGCACCGATTTTACTCTTAGATCAATCTCACCACCAAACTCCTGAAGCGGAATCCATGGGACAGCATGCCACTAAACAGGTGACTAGAAGTCATGCTCAATTTCCTCAACCACATAAAAAATAGGCTATTCTGCAGATCCACTCATCCCAGTTGACCAACTTGTTCAAGTTGACCAGGAAATGTCTCAGCTGAGCCATCTGAGCTTGAAAGATCCTGTAAGTGAAAGCTTTTGGACCACAACAGGGAAGTATGACCAAAATCTTTAAACAACTTTTTAAATCAAATTCTCGTCTTGTTAGGAGACATATTGATTGATGCTAGCATATATGACAGATTGCTTAACATGCTTGGTAAAACAATCTAAGTCATAGGTTTATTTATCACAAGTTATATTATGATCTTCTAGTATATTATAAGCAAAATACAGTAGTATTGTATTTTCACAATAAATGCATGTACACAGCAGAGCAAAATCTCTGAGGACAGAGGGAAAGGAAAGAAATTTCCAAAGTATAGTTTTCCAGACCTTTCTATTGTTATTCATCATCTCTTTCCCTANCTCCTGTCTTGAGCAGCTGAGAGAAGTTTTAACAAATAATTTCTGACCTCAAATTCCTTCCCAGCACAGGCAATCCAAAAACAAGTTTAAGGCACTGATGTACAGATTTGCAAAGTACTCCATCCTCAGTTCTCCTCCTTCCTCAGACAACAGGATGTGGGCTTGGGGGCTTTTTTATAGCAGTGAAAAAATAAAATTAAAAATAAAAAAAAGGTAAATTGCATCACAACAACTCGAAGTTTGTTTCTCTGGATCAGAAGCACAGTTCAACACAGACAGAGACCAGCAGCTGCCCCAAAGAAGCATGCCCACTACCACCCTGAGGAAGTGAGGCACTGTCTTACTGTATGTTCTTACATTGCAATAAAACATGCTCTGGAGCAATGGTCTCCTACCTGGAGGTTAAGCACCTCAGGGGTAACAAGGAGGAAAGCATTAGTTATTGTTTATTTTTTAACTAAAATAGAAATGGAAACCTAGAAGTACTTACCACCTGAAAGTATTAAGAAAGAATTACAACTTTACTAATACATGACATGTCTTGACTCTGCACTCTCATCTGGTGTGTACGCCAGATGGTCACACTTAAGGTAGAAAGCACACAAGGTATCCTTGAGGAACTCTGGGTGCTTCACAATGCAGAAGGGAGTTGATGGTGACACCCTTGCTCATTCGTTCACTTTCAGTGTATGGACATATTGATAGGTACACGAGCCCAGTTAAGTGGATCTGTGGACTACATTACCTATCTGCAACGGAATTAACCATCACAAAATGACCCAGTCCCTAAAAAAGGTTTTGGAAAAAAAACCTTGCAGATTGAAAGTACCACAAATGATACAAGCACAAATAGACAAGTGCAGAGGTAATACTCCTGCTCCTAGTGCAAGTCCTTCATCAACTACTTTGCGTGGTAGTATCACTGCATGATATCATCGCATGATATTGTAGATATCACTACAAGCGTAGTTGGATTTGAGAAAAAGCTGGCCAAAAAAATTGAAAACTATCAAGGTAAGCATTTGAAATACAAATTTACAAGTGTTACTGCTAACAAGGAATCTCTTTTTGAGTGTACATTGTACCTTTAGGCATTAGCTAACAACAGTATGGAGCCACAACAATTAACAGAGCATTTACAAACTAGCCATCCAGGACATGAAGAACAACCTTTTTAAGTTTTTCCCCAATGTTTAGAGTCCTGTGATACTCAATCCAGTACTTCACAAATTTCACAGAAAACATTGCTGAAGGTTTGAAGAAACAAATATTAGAACAAACTATGGGTTGTGCAAGATTTGAAACTACAAGTGTTCCTTAACCTGTCTCAGTTTATGGTACTTGCTAGATTTTTTTACATGATAAAATACATAAAGAGCAATTTTTTGTCAACCCCTAATAAAAAGATGTAATGGAAAAGGTAGCTGTTCAACGGTAAACTGTTCCTTTATTAAAAATTCTGGTTTGTGAAAAGACTGTACAAGTGTAACCATTAGTGAAGTGGCTGCTTTGAGCAGAATAAAAAAGGGATTTAAGGGTAAGGTTACAGCAAGAGTGAAATTCATTCACTAGATCACTCATGGGCAAGCTAGTGCAAATAAACTGGAGATAAAAGCACACAAAGTCCTACATTGTCATCTATGTGGTTCATTTTATAAAACCAAGACCTTTCAATATTAGAATCCTTACAATACTTTGGAAACAGCTGGGGAGTTATAAGTCTTTTATACAATACGGGTTCACTGGTTATCCCATGTCAAACTTCTATTTTTCTTTCACAGAAAGCAAAGCAATTGTTCCACATCTCCTGACCTTTTCTGTGATGAAAAGGCCGTGCCAGTACTATGCTAACTATTTTGAAAAATAAAAACATTTAACGTGTCTCTTCAAGATAAAGATGTTATTCTAACAATGAGCAAGAAAATTTTCCTTTTTAAAATAAAGTTATTGTATGGAGGGAGCATTATGCAAATAGAAGTCTGAAAATGTTTCCATCATCATGCAATATCGTTGCAAAAAAGTGTAAAAGTGTCACCCATAAAAACTTCTATTATCTGTACACTTGTACAGGGAAGTAACTTTCTAATCCATTTAGAAAAATCTTTCAGAGGAAAGTTTTTGAATCCATTTGTTAATAACACAAAAATTCAAACCCTTTCAATTAGTTTGCAAATTCAACTGACTGACATCAGGGAATATGTAAACTTGATAGTTGATTATTAAGCTGAGTATTAATATACTTTTGCGTAAGTAGTGGGCAGGACTGAAAAATGAGCATCATGATTTAGTAAGAGCAACCTTCAACACACTCTCTGTTTGAATCAATATCTTTGTGAGGCATCTCTTTCAGTAAGGACAGATATTATAATGAAGTTTTAAATCAAGATAAATTGAACTTAGAAACAAATCTTTGAATCTCTGTACCACAGTGTTGAGCAAAAATTTCTAAAAATAATGAGGCATGAGGTATTTCTGAGCATCACTTACTAATTTTCTACTGGGAACAAAAAATACTTTACACTACTCATAAAAATATTTGAAAATTGTTTATCTAATCCATAGCTTACCTTTTTACTTTTTTATTGTGTACTTAATTAGCAGAGTAGTACATGTAATAATTTATATACAGTAAGGGTACATGCATAAAATATTTTCTTTTTG